>JAOBYK010580890.1:0-11627 GCA_025434845.1 Phenganax subtilis | reverse complement strand
CTGCCAATAAGAGACTCGTTTCCATGTTTTGCCTTAAAAATGTATACATTTTCGTATTCGTTAAACCCCCTTTTTCTCCCTTTGGAATCTCACATCCATCGCATTTGCCAGCGAAACACACAACAACTTTCATTTCATAAACCTCGATCATTTATAGCAGTAACATACGTCTAGCCATGGACATCATTCTATCAAAAAAACTGTCATGGATCATAAACTTTGTGAAATCAATGTGTTTAAGTGGTGTAGCAACCAGTTGTACAGCTTTACGTGTTCCATTTTCAGAGTGATTCATGGCATAAACCAGTGCTATGTAAGCCATAGCACGACCAAAGTTGATGACTTTCGTTTCGCGGAATATCGTTGTGAGATTGAGAGAACATGCAGTCATTGTCTGATATATCGATTTGTGATGCTCAAGTAATTTATTAATGTGATAGCATAAGGTTCTCATATCAATGTCAACATGATTTTTCTGAAGTTCATCTAGAATCACATCCATTCTGCACACCAGCAAAGAACAAAATGAATACAGAAGCATAAAACATGCAGCAAAAAATCAATTTCTTAAGATATTTTCTTTTCTTGTTTTAAGAAAAAGTTTCTCAGAATAAGAAAATAATTTCTTAAGAAAACTAATTTTCCTATTGTGGGACAGAATTTTCTTGAAATAGGGAAGCTCTTTCTTAAGAAAAATCATTATCTTAATTCAAGAAATCTTTTTCCTTAAAATGAAGAAATATTTAATTAAAATAAGAAAATAATTTCTTAAGAAAAATAGTATTCTTATTCTAAGAGAAAACATCTTAAGATAAGGAAGCTGTTTCTCGAGCAAATCATATTTTTAATTCAAGAAATCTTTTTTCTTAAAGTGGAGAAATATTTTCTAGAAACAAGAAAAAACTTCTAGGCAATCAAAATTTTCTTGGAACAAAGAAAGTTTCAAAAGCCAAGAAAAGTATATACAGATACAGTAATTCGGGCTGCGTCGAAAAGCGTTCAAGTTAAAAGAAGATTGAGTTAAGGAAAACTAATCCTCTCTTTTATAAGATGAAATTTCTTAAAATGAGGAAGCCATTTCGAAAGGAAACTCATTTTCTTGACGTCAGAAATCTTTGAAGAAAGTTTGGTGCGTTGCTGTGTACAGAAAAGTATAGTAGCTCATTAAAGCTTTCAGGGTAAGAGCGACGAAACTACTTCAAATAAAACATTTCCAGATCGATCCAGAGAAGTGGTTGTCGTCCATGTTGTCTTTACATCCTGAGCGCTATTTTCGTGTGATGCATTGCCTGATCGCAGGTAACCGGGTGGAAGGTGAAACTTCCCATGATGGACTTTGAGTTAGTATATTCTTCGAGCACAAGGGAATATAATCGGCAGTCGTATTAATATTTTCTTCAAGAAAATGTCCAATATTTTTGCTCAAAATGGCTAGTGAGAAAGAATCCCTGATTCACTTAATGCGTAAAGCGTCAGAAGAACTCGGTGATCTTCGAAAAGGTAAGTTCGGTGTAATGCATTATTCGTTTTTGAGGCTTTTTGTTTGCTTCACAGACCACATATTTACAGATAAAGCGACACAAAACCGTTGACAAAAGCACAGAATTAATAAGTTTGTTTGTCCAATTACTGCTTCTTAACAACCTTTTTTTACCTTTTGTTTACGAACGGGGCTTTGCAGTCTATATACATTTATTTTGGTAACACATAAAGCCAGTGGTAGTGGCTAGACGATATTATTCAGCAGTGCCTTAGGGAGTGCCCTAGTTTATTAGGTTTTGCGAGTGCTCTTATATAATACAAACTTCTTGGTCTGGAAATAAGCAACCAACTAATTTTAAGGAAGTATTGTGCAGAAATCTTAATGTAATAGATTGAAATTCAAGTCAGCCATTTCTCAATAGCTTCTTTAGTTTTAACAATACTGTAAATCAAATCCCAATTAATATTTCTGGACATCTGGTAGTTCAAATCTTAATATCATCAGCCTTATCTCAACAGATAATAGAGGAAGTAAGAAGAGTCATGACTGTTGTACCTGGTCGTGATCGAAATAATTTAAAGACTTGTTGTGTGGAGAGATTGATTAAAGAAGTTGAAGTTATTCGACATTATGGGATTGATTCAGCTGCCATTAGTCGCTTCTGGAGCCCAAAGCTAAGTAAGTCCTTATTGCAAAAATTTCAACGTTTTTCTGTACATATTTTTGGTCTCTAGGAGAATTAAGGTGAATTCAAAATATCAATGTCTAAGAGATCTCATTGTTCTATTTCAAGAGCAAAAATTTTGCTGATAAATTTTCTATTAATGTGTATTACCAATTTTGTCTTTTTAGAGTCAAAACTAATATATGTTTTACAAAATTTGTCTGTTGTGTTTGGATTCAGAAAGGTGACCAAGAAAAATATGGATTTGGTGCATGAACTTAAGGTACCCTATGACTATAGTTGATCATCATTTGGATTGAGCACTTTTAGTTTGTGTATACCTGTACCCATATTTTTAAACTATTGCAAAGTTTGCTTTGAAATTCATTGTTAACTTAAAATTAACCTTTAAACTTAGTTATAAACCAACTTTTAAATGGATTGCTATGATATGAATCTAAGGTTAATTATTCTACATCCGATTTTAAGGACCATGAGGGTGAAGAGCAATGGTGTTCGAAAGCGCTCCGCAACCATTCGACTCCTGTTTGTTGAAAAAGCCAAGGTATACTTGATTTTAGAAAAAGAATCATCTGTAAAGTGGACATTATCTATTAATTGAGGCATTGATTGCCCTACTGGCCAACTTTTACTTATTGGACAAGGAGTATTCACGCAACCAAGGGATTTGACTAACCATTTTGCAACTCCTAATACTTGAAGACACTAATGTTCCTGAAGACATTGGTGTCAAGATTGAATTGGCACTGGACAGATACAAGACCTTCCAACATGATATGAAGTAAAGAATACTGACACTTTAGATAGTCATACATTCTTGTTTATGTGGTGCGTGTTTTTGTTATTGGAATAAAAGGACCCATGTTCTACTTTATATCATACATGTACTGTGTATTATTCCACATGACTCATAGATACAGCATGAATGCCTTCAAATTTTCCCTTTGTTTGGGTATGAGAAAGTTTTCTTAATATAACAAAAGTATTGTTATTTTCTTGATTAAATAGCAAGACTTCTTCTTATATTAAGAAAATTTTTTCTCAAGAAAAATGTTCTTTTCTTAAGAAAATTTTGGACTCATTTTAAGAAAGATTTTCTTAAATTGCAAGAAAATTTTGGACTTAGTTTAAGAAAATTTTATTAATATATGAAAGTGCCTGAAAGAATTTTATTCTTATTTTAAGAAAAAATTCTTATAGTTTTCTTAAGAAAAAACTTCTTAAGAAAAAAATTCTCAAGAAAATAGGTAAGAAAATTTTCTTATTATTCTCCCAAGAAAATTTGGACTTATTTTAAGCAACTTTTCTTAAAATAAGTTGTTTTTTTCTTAAAATAAGTAATTGATTTTTTGCTGTGATATTTAACATCATAAAAAGTATCAAACAAGTAAATAATGTTCTGAAAACTAATTAGTGTTCAAGTTCTGAAAGCTAGACATCAGATCGTCAAAGCAATTTTTGAAATAGTTCTCTTCTTCTTTGGATTTTCGTCTACAAGATTCAGGATTAGTAAAGCTCACAGGCGGCAGTGATCCTTCATTTTTTTCAGGAGCCCATTCAAAATACCGGCATGAGGTTTCTCTTCCATTTGGGCAGCAAAAGAACCTCCGATCTTTGTTGATGCCTTCCTTCTTAACTTTCTGGTAGGCACACGTAAACCCATGATGACACGTCGGTCGCATTACAGGTTTCACATCTCCCCAGGCCCAAAAAGAGCACGGATTCTTTTTGTCCGAACACACGAAAAACGGTTTACCGTAACTGGGTTTCATCAAATCTTTGACCACACGCATCCTCGCAAGCTTATGATGGCCGTCACATCGCGGTTGCAGTTGTTTCGTTGACTGCCAGGCAGCTACGGCTTTTTCAAACAAGTAACCTTCGTCTTCCGTGCAAAAGAAATGACAGCTAGGGTTTTGAGAACAAAACCACAAGGAACCATTTTTCGTTGTCGAACATGCTGCAGGTTCTCCGTGTAAACACTTCAACATTCAAGGCTTCTTTAGTTGTCTGTGTGAACGCTGAGTGCACTATGATCAATATCAACCATCTCTTCAATTTATACTTTTCCCCCCAACACTCGAAGCCAATCAAAAGTAAGCACGGCCAAGAGCCAATCAGAAGTCAGCATATCTGTGCGCACGCCCAAGAGCAAATCAAAAGTCAGCACATCCGTGCGCGTCATTTTGATCCTTTCTTTTTTTTTTGTACGTACGCGTACGTACGTATGCCAAAAATGCATTGCATCATTCACTAGCATATGGCACTACTGTGACGTCATTTCCACGCGTGGAATTCACGCATTGCGTGTTTTGACCCAGGATGTACGGGGTAACGTAGTAACGAATGTGAAAAAAACGTAGCTTCTTCATTTATTAAAGAGTATGGAAACGTTTTACGGTGTTGCAGTAAGGTAATAGAATTGTTTTCACACCAAACAGTTTTTATTTCTTCCTTATTCGTTAGTGTATTTTTGTCCGTACTTCGAGTAAACGAAGCCAATATACATCAGGAATCAGCGTATGTTACTTTTCAAAATTTACTGCTGTGGGATCATAGCACGTTTCCGGTTGCCTTGTTTCATGATGACTGGGAAGTATTTGGAAAGAACTGTCCCCCATAGTAGTCTTTTCAGCATGCCAAACGCCATATCGCGTCTAATAGGTTATCCGATATTATCAACTATTAGCTCCTTGTAAATTCGTTTTCGTATCAAAACTAAAAATTACATGTCCAAATTATGGATATTAACGTCCTTTTACTTCATCGGCTCACGGACGCTTCTCTTGCTTTGTGTGGGCATTACACTTGTTTCATGATTAGCTGATATGTTCGATGATTTTTTAGCGTTGGGATCGTGGCTTTGACAAGGTGTCAAAAAATTTTTACTTCACGATTGAAAGAGGACATAATTGTTGGGCACCATGTGCAATTGAAAGACTTAAATACAACCGTCATTACAGCTCTCATTACTCTTGTTTCACACTTTCTTGGTAAAGTCATGTTAATTAACTCTTCATTAGCAAATTTTTAATCAAATAATGCAATGCCTATTTAAAATGTAATCGTTTAGAATGATGGGTACTGGAATCTACTCAAACATTTTGAAGAGGCACAAGAAAATTTGTACGTCCTTTTGTGGATGAGCATGTCAGAGTTAAAGTCTGTAAGCGACAAAATCAAAACGGTCCAAAGGTTTGTCAAAGAGTACCATGACGTATCATTTTGGGTGCAGCAGCCCGACGATATTGTTGTGATACCACTGAATATTGAAAATCTGTGGTAAGAAGTACTTCAGGTTGTTCAAGAAAGTATTTGTTACCATTAAGGTCTTGAAACAGCGTACTGTGCAGCATTCGTCAACAAAGTGGGCTGTATTCAAAATATAAAGGCAGCACTAGAGACCTCTAGTCTGTGGACACTTGAGAATGTGCTCTCAACCCTGATCTGTTTAGATTAGTCCTTAGTTTATAGATTTCAACGTCTGACATCGGCAATATTTTTGTAGGTCACCTGTAGCGTTATTAAATTAGCATTCATTTTCATGCATATTTTTTAATCATGCGTGAGAATTATAAGCACTAATGAGGATGATAAGGGTAATCTCAAGTGCAATATTTGGCTTAGAACGTGGCCTATATGTACGTGCTATGTGATACGTCCAAATATAGAATTTAGGATGCATATTGTACATATTCTATTCCAGTGATGAAGACACTTCTGTTTCAACACAATTATACCAGAAATGTAATCATTATATAGGCATTCAGTCAAAGGAAGACTCATTTTAACTGGTGAGTGCTTTTGCGTGTGCACTAGCTACAAGTTCGAGAAGTTCTGCTGGAGAGCCCCAGATGTTGAACAGGGAAGATGCTGCTCTATCTGAATTGGTCAGCAACAAGTATGGGAAGAATGTTTGAAAAATAGACTCATCTGGTTATTGCATGGTTGAAACGTGGGCTTATGCATCGAATCTTGTTTCTGGGAGGAAGTATGATGGAAGCTACCATAGCTTGCTGCAACAAGCTTTACAAGAACTGAAACAAAAACCAGACTTGTAGGGTCTTGTAAGAGATTACGAAAATGAACTAATGATGTAGGAAATGTTTAGAGACTAAACAAGAGGGGGTGTGGAGTTCCTGCCTTTTGCCCTAGTTAATGTCACAAACATGAAGTTCGCCTTAATATAAGGGGCTAACGAAGTGAAGCGGTGCACCTTAACTTTATATGCATTGACGCATGGCATGAACACAGACTACGTTAGGCCCTACGATTGAGGTCGTGTTTTCACGTCTTCGCCGTGATTATGATGTTGCAGTGGACAGGAACTTTAAAGAGGCTAATTGTTTAAATTTTGAGGTAAGAAGCTTAGAAAGGCCTAACTGATTTTACCTTGCTACCTTTTTCCGTTTTTTTTACAACTATACAAAATTGATGAAGAAAACTAATGTGATCACATCATTAATGCTAATTCAAAGTTGCAGCTATTAAGGTTTTTGTTACCTTTCCTCCAGTACAATTACGTCATCATGATGTCAAAGATATATTTCATTGAGTTTTTCCAAGACTGTGTAGAAAACTGAGAACCACTAGTCTCGCGTAAAATAGTTAATTTTGTTTTTACATTTGGAGCAACGTATACTTTTGATTATTAATAAGAGCAACAAAGTTCAAGTAATTTTATGTAAGATAAGTAATGAAATACTGTAAAATGAACTTCTTTTCTTTTACCACTTAAAGACCTTTGCTCAAAGTCTGATCAGCTCGTAGTACTTTCTGTGAAGTTATGGGTCGTTTGAATTGGCATAGAAAAAGAGCTTCACAGCTTTTTTATCAATATATTACGAGCTGTTTGATTTATTGATACCTTTTAATAATATTCTTTTAAAGTATTTCGTAGCTTCTACGTCTCTACAGCACGATGATTTAATGGGAAAGTCGGTAAAAGAACCTCAGCACATTGCAAAAGAAAAGGCAGTGAACATTGACAGTTGCATTGAGAAATGCGAAATAGTGTATGACATAATGGGTTCTCCCCAAGTATGGCAACACAATAGGCCAGAAACATGAACAAAAAGGTGGAAACTGTTTTAATACACAGTGATTTCTTGGGCTCTTCCTCACGTGATGATAACAGCGACATGTATGCATCTCGGCATTTGCTACAAACAGATTCTAGTGAAGACTATAACGAGAACACTTCAAAAAGACGTCATCGGAATACAAACCATTAATCTTCGTTGGAAAAGCAATATTGCAACGTTGCCAGACGTAAACTTATTGGAGGTCCACCAATTAGCACATGCTATCAACGGATTGGTAGCATTTCGGTTGAGTTTCGACCCCTTCAAAAATATGGACAGCAGTAAAGATGGCAGACGCTGGAATACATGGCTTACTTTGACCAGAAAAAGCTTCAGTGGAATAAGAAGAAGCGCACGCTGTAAAGGAGGATACCGTTGTGATAATTTAAAATGTTTGTTTCTGGACATGTACATGAAACAAAACGAACTTCAATTCGAGACTGATGAAAGCAGAAAAGTATCGGGTAACACTTGTGGTAAAACAAGCGTCAAGAGTATATTGCAGTGCCCAACAGATATCGGAGTTCGAGAAGAACAAAAATTATGTCAATGTATACCACGCCTTTCAAACTTGTGAAGCTAAGAAACCACTAAAAATCGACGAAGAAGGCTGAAAGAAAAAGTTTGACGTAAATGCAAAGACTACACCGAGGCAGGCTGCAAATGATATTTATGTTGAAGCTATTGCTAATGAAAACATGCCTTGGGATGATGTCAAAAAAGTCGTTGATTCGGTAATCCAGGAAAAATGAGCAGGAAGTTGTAAAAAAAAGAGAACATGAGGCCCATCCTTGTGGGCATAGTTTTGAGGCTGTTGAGGGAACTGAGAAGACAACTCGTGGAAAAAATCCTTTCTTTAAATAGGGACCTTAAGATGCTACGACGCGAGCTCAAGAACGCGAACGTCAAAATGAGCACTTTCCATTTCAAGTGCAATATCACACACCCTGAATAATGTATTTGTGTTGCTATAGCAGTTTATATCACGAATCTAACATAAGGAAACTTTTCCTAAAATTCAAAAATAAAAACTTGAGATTTGTCTCGGGTACAAAACTTCCCTTGTTTTCGACTTAAGTTCTCGAAAATCACGTCGCTCTTACCAGAACTAGAATAACGACGCGATGCATAAATTTCTTCAAACACAGCAGAGGCTGTTCCCAATGTTGGCAGGGTCATAACAATACTGAAACGTTACTGTAATATCAGTAATGCTGTATTTCATTACGTAAACAATAGTTTCAACATAAAGTAAACAAAATGTTCACGGTTGCGTCGTTAAGCTTGCGTCGTAAAATCTTAAGGTCCCTATGAGACTAACAACGGCTATCTAAACGGAGATCGCATGGCATGTTTTCAAAACAAGTAGGACACAAGCAATATTAGCAGGTACCATGAATCGGGATGGAGGTGATTCTCCGTCAAATGAATACTGTTTCTTCGACAGAACCTTCAAGCGATGCCCTGGGTTTGTTACTCACGGAGCTGATGTGTATGTTGAACTTTTGAGAAAAGTCGTCTAAACTGCTAGCATGGAATGCTAGAGTGAATGCACAGAGACAATGGTAATATTCTGGACACTATTGAATGAGGTACTTGAAAAGTTCATAGGCAAGAAGGGTTATCTGTTTAATCCTGCAGGATGGTCAGTTGATGAGCACCGAGGAAACTGGGCATCAATTAAAGCTGTCTATGGAGAAGAAGCTGCCAAAAAGAGATCTCTAAGTTGCGAATTCCATTTCAAGCAATCAGTAGTTCGCCATGAAACGCATTTAAACAAATTAAAATAACAAAGAAAATTCAAGATACTTGCAGACAAGCTAATGACGTCTGTTACGAATGAGTTATACGAGGAAGCATTTGAGAGTATTCAAACATTCATTCGAAAGAAACCAAAAAAGCGCGGGTTTTTGAATACATGGCTTGAATTGTGGGTCGAAAGAAATGGAACATTTTGCTAGAGAATACATGCCAGTTGGTGCAAGTAGAGCAAACTTATTGCAAGTGTATCATTCCAGCTATGCCACAACTGGATTGAGTGGTCTCCGTCTTGTTGATTCTGCTTAAAGGACGTGGTGATAGCACTGCGCCTAGAAAGAAGTTTAGAACTTTTTGGCCAAGGAGTAAAATGCCAAGGAGCAGGACCTTCTGGTACAAAACGAGGCAAGAAAAATTTTCCTTCGCAGTCTAAACGTGCGAGCGAGCACTCGGACGTGCTAATTAACAATGAGGAAAAATCAGAAGTCTTAGAAGACGAGCGAGATTTGTCGAATTCATCATCCGAGTGTGAAGAAAATGAAGCCGGACAGCAAAAGAGAAAACGAGAAACAGAGAAGAAGGAACGGGAAGAGAGGTTAGTATATTGCCCCCGTACGACATTATCTCTATGAAGGGAACCACTAAGTATTTAGAAAAGATAAATTCGTAGTTACTTCGAATAGAGCTATTCCGTGCTTACGTTACTCCATTTGCAAGAATTTTAGATTCCACCTACTTTATCCTGTCGTGCATTCTATTTGGGGCATAACTAATGGACTTTCAGAAACATTTCGAACCATATACGTCTGTACTTTTACATTCTATTAAGGCTGCCTTTCTAAAGTGTAGACCTTAAGCTCAAACCACAGCCTTTCTTGAGATAAATTCACCGGTATATAAGCTTGCAGCACTTTACTAATGGTCCAGGTTTCACTGTCCAATACTCATGTACTTTGGTATTTTATATTAACAGGTACAGACCAACAGGCAGCAAGGCTTTTTTGTAGTCGTTAGAAAAAGGTTAAAGACGATGGAAAGTATTTCGCGCTTTCAGAGACCTTATACGTTGGTAAAAACGCCACGAAATTTTTTTACCGAGAAGACAAGGGAAGAAATACACAGTCCAGATTTGTAGAAAACCAAGTTGCAGTTTTCCTTTTTTTCAACGTTCTTCCTTGACGCGCAATAAGATCGTCTGCAAACATATCATTCGGGTAATGATCAATCAATCAATCAATTTATTAATTTATGAAGCACTAAAACTATAAATATTGTAAAGCGCTATCATTACTAATTCAGTTATAAAAAGGATATAAATATGTACAAATTAGATATTTAGAAGGACTAAAAAAAAAGAATCTAGAAAAAAAATGTATAAAAAAATAATATCTAGATATCTAAAAACCTCATTTATTATACATAAGAATAAAATGCCTTTTCAAAAAGAAAGGTCTTTAGTTGGCTTTTAAGTTTCAACTGAAGACGCCTCGCGAATGACACAGGGAAGATCATTCCAAAGGGTAGGACCGGCCTTAGCAAACACACGATCGGCGAACGTTTTCCTCATTGTTTGGGGACCATTAACAAATCGTGATCATTTGAGCGCAGATGAGAGCTACCAATTTCTCGGTGATAATGGGGATATAAAAGCGCTTGCTGACAAAGTTAATTACTTCTTTATAAGTATAACCAAGAACTTTTCACTGTTGCCCCCCGCACTCCAACTTCGGCTGAATATGTCCCTCGTGAGTTCTTAGTGTCTAAAGAAGAGGTTTATCGAACATTATCATCTATACAAGTTACTAAATCTATTGGACCAGATGAAATCACAAATAGAGTATTAAAAGAATTTTCATTGGAGCTTTCTAGGATTATACAGGACATTTACAATCAGTCCATGAAAGAAGGATATATACCAGAACTACTAAAGTCATCGATTGTATCCCCTATACCGAAAGTTACACCACCACAATCAATTGAAAGCGACTTACGACCAATATCCCTCACCTGCACCTTGGCTAAAATTATGGAAGGACTGTTTTGTAAATGGTTCCTAACAGAACTGTCTGGAAAAATTGATCCTCGCCAGTTTGCCTGTAAGGGGCATACAACAACAGATGCATTATTGTACATGCTGCAACCTATCTATGAGGCAATTGATAGAGGGAATGCTTGCGCTCGCATTTTCTTTGCAGATTTTAGCGAAGGTTTCGACCTAATTAACCACAACGTTCTTATGCAGGAACCACCTTGTTTAATTGGATTAACGCATTCCTGGTTAATAGGAAACAGGCAGGACGGATAAACGGAATTTTATCCGATTGGAAATCCCCGAATGGTGGTATACCTCAAGGGACCGAACTTGGTGTCATTCTTTTCTCGGTTATGACAAACAATCTCATATCTGATTGGCATCTAAGAACAAAGTATGTTGATGATACATCGGCACTGGAAATTATTCCCAGGAACTCAATTAGCTATCTGAATAATACGGTAGACCAGATTCACAAATTTTCTATAAACCACGATATGAAACTCAGTCCAAAAAAATGTAAGGAGATGGTGATTAACTTTATGTATAATGATAATTTTACATTGAATCCTATTATTATTGGGC
>JAOBYK010580889.1:0-30742 GCA_025434845.1 Phenganax subtilis | reverse complement strand
AAAACTTCAAAATCGTGCTGCCAGAGTGCTGACCCCAGCGAACTATGATGCAGAAGTCGATTATCTTTTCGAGGAACTTGGATGGAAAAATCTTAAATCTCAGCGTAGACTTGCTAAGGCTACTTTCGGTCTACATTTCTCTGAGCGGCCTAGTAGCACCAAATTATTTGGCACAGATGTTTGCTGATCGCAGTAGCGTCGCTAATCATACTTTGAGAGACACCTGTGGCAAACTAGCACAGCCTCGACCACGAACCGACTATCTTAAAATTAGTTTAGCTATGGTGGAGCGGTATTACCTTGCCTCAATTTAAGTCTGACTGCAGCAACTTTATTCGCTGATTTGTTTTTGTTTTATACTCCACGGCACTCATGGAAACCAGGTTTATAATTAATGCTAAATGTGTTTTAATTATGTATTGTATATTTGTATTTTGATGTTTGTAATTGTAATATGTGTACCTGATGAGTTTACCGTGACTAAATAAAGTTCAAGTTCTCAAGTTCAAGACAAAAATCGTAGGTGTAACGCGCGGTTGGTACCCAGATTAGACTGGGCGCGTGTGGGTGCGCGCTGGCGCGATCGCGCGCCCCCGGAGGAAAACGATTAAATGATTTACGCTAGGTAGGCGTGTGTGTGTCTAAACCAGTAAATCTTTTTTTTTTGTTGTCATAGGCAAGAGACATTGGAGAGTCTATTGGCGGTAAAGCAAACTGTGCCATTGCTAAGCTCACAAAACTTTTCCTTGTTGAAGATATCTTAGCCTCAGTGAAGGTAAAGCTTGCACACAACAATAGGCTGGATTAGATGGCATTACTTAACATTATATTCTATCAGTTTGGTATGTTCCTCTGGTTCATGTCCTGTGTTGGAAGATACTTTGATGCTGTCACTCTGATGATTATTGGTGAGTATACTTGGGAATTTGAACTGTCTTGAAAATCTACGAGAACTTCTGCTAGCATTACCCAGTGAACTCATTGCATAATAGATAAATTTTTGACTTAGACAAAAGATTTACTGCAGGTAGAAAGAGCATCGTAAAATTAAATAAACTGCAAAATTTGGTTGCAAAATGTTGTTAACTGTGGAAGATATATCCATGCGAAGTTCGTAAATTTTGTCTGAGAAAGCCTTGATCTGTGGTCTGCTATTGCAGTTTTAAAAAGAAGCAAAGCAGTATGCTATGGGATGCACTGTCTCTTGATGTGCTTACTAGTAATAAACTATAAAGTTGTTTGCCAAATGAGTATTTGTTTTTCTGAATATAGGTACTGTTTTGCTCTTCTCTGTTCCAAAGTTGTATGAAGACCATCAGGTGGTTATCATTCAAATTGTACAGTACATCCTTTAAATTGTAGTTTGTAATATTGGATTATCAATTTTTAGACCCAAGTTGATCAATTGTTATGTAAAATCTGCAAGAAAACTGATGAAATAGTCAAAACGTAAGTTTATATACACATCTCTTGTACCTCTTTTCATCATTTCTAAGTACTAACATTCTAGTTGTATTCTTTAGGGTGAAAACTAAAATTGAAAGCCGTTTCAAGAAGGAAAAAAGTTCTTAATTTTGGGTATCGACTCATGACTTATTGAAAGCATCCAGTTTCTATGGACAATGATTTTTGTGTATTATTTATTGCAAATTGGCCTGCTTATGACATCCTCTTAGTTTATAAGGTCGTGTGTTTGAGATAAACACTATTGGTAGTATATTACTCGGAAAATGATCTTTGGTGGTTGGCCTTGGTTGCACTTTTGGGAATAGATGTACACTGTATAGACTTTGGACAATGTAATTATAAAGAAATGATGTTTATATTTGCTCTGAGTTTTTCTTATTGATTTCAAATGCTATCTAAGCTTTCCTTTGGGTGTGATTAATGGCTTATGGCTTATATATAGTTACTTTGCAGCATCTAAGCTGAATTGCATAACTATTTACAATGGTTTTCTAACGTATACATTACGTATATGAATATATATTACCTTACACTGTCTATTTTTACAACAATCAATTTTACTTCCTAATCTGCTTATCCTAGCCCACCCTGTCAACTTTCCCTGTAGGAGGAAACCGGAGTACCCGGGGAAAACCTACGACTTTTACCTCAGTGGTGAAAGGCGCATATCCTAATGACGTAGTACACTTGATGGTCTCTCCAAAACATTGTTTTATTGCTTGCAACGTGTTAAGAACTGCGTTGCTGCGTATTATCCTGTGAGAAGTCACTAATTTAATTAACAACAGTACACTTGCTAACTTGCTAATTTTGCTTGCTTTTTATACTCTGTCGTCATTGTCATTCGGTTCACATCAAAACAATAAAATACGCGGTCAAATAAGTAAAAAAGACTCCCCCAAAATTATGTTAATATATTTCGCGGTGAAGAGTAAAAAGTTGCACCAAACAACTACAAATTAGTACCACCATGAATATGTACCTTGTCATAAGTTTCTACGGTTTCTGTCTTCTTTACTCATCATTTCGCTTTTCATTGTTTATTACAGAAGCCATCAGTTTTTCGTTTGAACTTTGAAGTGGGCGGTGAAAACTATGCTTTCTTGACAAAAACGGTTCCTAGTTTTTCCCGCGCATAGTTCTCGTTTCTGATTGGTGCATTTCTTTCATGGGTCATAACAGTACTTCAGTCATAACTTGCGATCAACAATTGATTTTTCGTCCTCCAGTAACTTTACAAGATCAGAGTTTCAAACTAGTTCCTAGTCTTCTACGCTCGTATGTTTAAAGCCCGGTTGAAAGTACTGCTACTGGCTTCAGTCGTACTTAAAAGCCATTGTTATTATATTACTACACTTTTCGAAACTACTTGCGTGTTAGCTGTTTGAGTGGGTGGAGTGGTGGAGTGGAGTGGGAGTGCTCCAGCTACAGTTCCTCAATACAGTGAAAGATTGAAATCGTGACAAAGTTTTTTCACAGAGGTTAGTGGTTTATAAAAAAAACCTTTGGTTGCCAAGGGAAAATGTTGAAAACACAAGGCAATGTTTCAAAGCAAAATAAACATGCAAAAAAGTAGGGTAAGTTTGTTTCAGCTGGTCGTTTCCAGCCTCTACCGTGACTGTGAAACGAAGAAGAATTTCAAAGACCAAGTCATCCGCATAATTACCACAAATTGTAGACAAAAACCTTTATGAATATAATTAACACTCATTTTTGCAATATATTTGCAAAACAATCAAAATACGTAACCGTATACCGGTAGCTTTTATAAATAACAAAAAACGCAAAAATCGAGAATTTTAAAAATTACTCTTCAAATACTTGCTTAGTGTTCATTTGTGAACGGGATGCTTCCAGCTTCGCGTTTTTAACGCGCACGTACACGCACGTAAAACTGTAAGTTGTAATAAAACCTGTCTTATAAACAACTGCAAGAGCAGTTGTTTAGAAATTTGACTGCTAAATAACTATGCGTCTATTTCTTGGCGTCTTTTTTAAAACAGTGAAACTTTGAAGGATTTAAATTTTTACGCAGGTGTAAGTGCGCGTCAAAACGCGTAAAGCCTGTTTTCCAGTTGGCGTGATTTTTGGTGCGGAAAATGAATCCAGTGACGTGATTGGTTTGCTTCGCATTGAAATATTTTGTTGGCCAATCAGTTTGTCACATTATTTTCCGCACGGAAATTTCCGCCCAGTGGAAAATGGACTTAACTGGCGTTTTTCTCCGACTCGTAAGCAGCCACTTATTTACGCTCCTCTATCTGTTTAAATATGCGAAAAGGAACTCGGAAATGACCTCAAACTTTGTGATGGTTACCTACGCAAGCTACAATTAGTGCTAGCCACAAGTAGTCAAGGAACATGATATCTTATCCTTAGACCAGAGACAAGCTGTGTAGCAAAAGAGAGGAGTCCTAGATTGGAACATTTCGTGCAAACGTTTAGTGACAAGAGTACTTATAATTGTTCGTGCGAGATAATTATCTTGCTCATAGCGGCTCAAATGGAAGATTCCAAGTCGAACCGGCGAGCTATAACACTCCAATGCGGTGTGTTTCGTGAAACAACCATCTTTGAAGACCAGGAGTTTTCAGTGTTTCGAGAGCTCGTGTATTTCTTCCTTGATAACAAGGTAAAAGAACGTATTCATATAAATATGGTTTGCTAGACAACAAATAATTTGTCGATTAGTGTTTGCAATATCAAAAAAATAACCTCGATTGTGTTCTAACGTTTTACTACGCAAAGAAAGCGCCATTTTACTTTTACCGGCTGTTATGAATTAGAGGTTACGATTTATTGCGATAAACTAGCAAAGACTAACTCCATATAGGCACGTAGAATCTCTATTGTAAAATACAAGCATAGCCGAGATACTTAATTACCGTCGCTTCAAATTAAGAGTGGCTGTTTTTGTTTGATGACCCGGAAAACTTTGTTGTAAATTGTTACCCGTTGTGAGCTGACAACTATACAACATGTTTTATATAATTTCATCCGGAATTATTAGAAAAGTTTGGGCATTTGATACTTCTATTTAGGAATTTGTTGATAAAAACTCAAGTATATAATAGACGTGCACTATCATGTTTCAGTCAACTATCTAGATTTTACGGGTAGAAAATCGCGCAATTTTGTGTTTCATCCATTAGGACGTATTACCTAAGCAAGCGTTCTAACTCCTATTAAAAGTTTGAGATGCTGAGGATAAAAGTTTTCAAAATTTATCCGCTAAATATCTAAGATGCATTATAATTTTACTATCTCCATTTGTTTCCATGTGACGGGTACGTTGAACAAAGAGGATAAATAGTTTTCTTGTAAAGAAAGAGTTTCTTCTCAAATTGACAGAGTTCTGGAATAAGAGAGTGTCTTCAAGTTCTTTTAATCTTGGTCATTACTTGAAAGCATTTATAATTGTGACATAATCCTGTCTTTTCTGGTGCCAAAGTTGCTATAACTGGCAGTGCTCTTCTAACACAAAAAATTACTCGAGAATACGGAAGAATTTAGGAGCCCAATCCGATATTGCCATGCAATGTAGGCGCGCCAGATATAATTTAAGTTTTCTTTATTTTCATAGCAGGATTTTTAAATTTACTTATCCTTTTCGTCTACTGTTTCCCTGAAAATGTTTTAATACAGTTTAAATAATACAACTAGTACAGGTTCGCATCTTGTAAATATACAAACAAGAGAACCACTCGTGGAAACAACAAATCACCAAGACTGTCTAAATCGGAAATCAGAACACGTCACAGGAATCAAAGTTATGATATAAATACTCTTTTTTATAAAATGATTACACAGTAAAATTAAAAATAGTCTTCCCCTGGGCAGAATGATAAGTTTTAAACTGCATAATATCAAGTTATAAGCGGAGAAAGACTTTGCAATATAAATGTGCAAAAAGGAGCGTTTTTCTAACTGCGCCTCAATTAAAAAATCTTCCGACACTTGACGATTGTCTCACGTGACTATGTTCGGGTGATCATCGTGCAAGCTGTTTTCTTAAATTGTGAAAATGGCAGAAGGAGAGTTGAGTGAAAGCTGATGTTTTTGCTGCAAAAATTGCTTTAAATTACACCAGAAATGAACGGTTCTGTAACTCGAAAAGAAATTGCACTTCAATGCGGCATTGCTCGTGAAACGCGAGTATTTGAAGCGAAGGATTTAGCAACGCTTACCGACCTGGCGTGCGGCTTTGTCGACGTCAAGGTAAAATTGCCTTTGAGTTTCTTTGAGCAATTTTATAAAAGACCCTTTAGCTACTTAGGCCGCCATATGATGTGGCTATTTTGTGGTTTATTAGCTGAGTTGATAGCTTTGTATGTCAATTGTATTGTGGTTGATTCTTGGCGTAGATTTATTCGTTTGATATTAATGGTTGCCTTCATGAAGTTGTCATGATTTTCTGTAGACATTTAAATGATTTCTGCTTTAGAATTTCCGGCCCAAGCAAAACTGTACTAAGTTCTATAGGCACGCAAATCAACCTTAGCCAGGAGATTTCTCTGGTGCCTTTTTCCCATTGAATTATATACACCGCTAATTCGCTTCTTAACTATAGTTTATAAAATAATTGTGGCATATTTATTTTCATGATTCATTGTGTACAATAGCAGGTCCTTTGATTTTTAGACTGTAAATTCTTATTTTTAGCTGGTTTTAGTGAAAACTTTGACTTGAAAAGTTTAAACTAAACTCTGTATTAATATTTTATAGTTTGAAATGTAGTGATTTACATGAAGTATCCTCTGTAATGCTACAACTTCTTGTGGTTGCAATTTATGGACCTGTTTATTTACTCTAACAAGTTGCCCTTTCTCCTGCTTCCTTTGGACGTTTTGCTTTCGCAGTGAATTAAAATTGCTTTGTTATGATTACCGAGTCTGTTCATTTTAGTGACAAAACTCATTAGTTTGTCCTATTAATAATTAACAAACAGTTTATAGAATTGTTTATACAAGCTAAAGAAAGGCAGATTATCAAAACAAAAGTAATTCTCCTTATCAATAACAGACAATATTAGGTACTGCTCTAAAATTACTGCCATATGCTTTCTAGTAAAAAAATCTCGAGAAGATAGTTTTACAACTTTAAGAGTTTTTGTATTTGGTGTGTTTCTAGGCAGGTGTAGTTGAGTGTGAATTGAGAATTGTGGTGTCTAACTGCATGAAAATAAGACTTAAATCAAGTGCATGTCCTTTTTTATACATCGGTTGCACATTGAAGTGCAACATACTCTGTTGAATGTTCAAGAATTGTATTAATTCTGTGACTTTCATAACATTTTCTAGTTTCCTGATCACAGTTATGTTGCATTATCTGACAAAATCCTACTGTACAAACATGACTACAGTAAACCCAATGTGCTGGAATTGCTCACAGATGTAGAACAGCTCACTGATGGAGCTGTCGTTGAAATTGTTTTTAAAGGTGAGGGGTTTTGGGGACAAATTCACCCATTTAGGACAGGTACTGGTATACACATTGCAAAATCAAATATTTGTGAAGGAATTGACAGGAGATGTTGTTGTTTTGTATAGCTCAAGAACTTCATGATGAAACAGTTATCAGGCCTCACATGCTTGTTGTTCACTCATATGGTTCACCAACATTCTGTGACTATTGTGGAGAAATGTTGTTTGGTTTAGTGCGGCAGGGATTAAAATGTGAAGGTACGTGTTCAAGATATGACATGATATTTTATTACTTCATCCCTGCTAGGGCTTTTCATAACTAATTTACAATTCAATGCAATTGTATGGTATTTTCTACATCTATATATGCATTATTCAAGCTAGGCCATGGCAATTGTGGTATTAGTTTTCTAAGCTGCTTCCCAATTTGTCTTATGATTTTGGATGAAATTTAATACAGTACTGGTATTTTTTCCTCACTGGAAATTTCAGTACTTTACTTTCCTTCTTGTTTGTAAGATGTTGACTTGTCTTTTCAACTTTCAGTTGGTAATGTACATTTTCATTTTATGCCAGGTTGCGGAGGGAATTTCCACAAACGATGTGCATTCAAGATTCCCAACAACTGTTCGGATGTAAAAAGACGCGGATCACTGCAGACTACGTCAGGCTTGGGGAAGTTTGGAAGTGACGATTCTTTTCCACCAACTGACAGAAATGGTCGCCGAATGACATGGACAGGGGGTCGCCCTGTGTGGATTGATAGAGCTATTTTAGGAAGAATTGATGTTCCACATACCTTTGCTGTTAGATCTTATAAAAAGCCAACTGTTTGCCAAATTTGTAAGAAAATGGTGAGTGAAATTTAAAATCCTTCAAACTCTTTATGTTATGTTATGTTGACTGATTTGAAAGCTCTAAATAGAGTCATTTTGATGACTGAACTATATGGTGTTTGATGGATAGTGGTGATGGACTGGGGTTCAGTGATTTAAACAAATATATGATAGCTAAGGTCTTCCTCATTGCAGTTACGGATATTTGGTCAAGGAGTACAATGTAAAGATTGCAAATTCACTGCTCACAAGAAATGTGCTGTGGAGGCCCCCAAGAATTGTCTTGGAGACACTGGTTAGTCTGAATAGATTAATCCTTATGTCTCTATTATGTGTCTAAGAAAAGTTTTACAAATGTTGTATATTCTTCATTATAGCTGCGTATGATGACCCAGCACAATATCAGAACCAAGACTCCAGTGAGATTCAAGAAGAAAGTGATGACTCAGGAACTGAAAGTGCGAAGACGGAAAGTGAACCTGTCACACCAACTTCACCCGGTAATGGTCAAATAATCTCGCAAAAACGTCTTAAATTATGAGATTTCAATGAACGTACTCACTAGCAATACACCATTGATTTATAATGTGTCCATGCATGTGTGTTCTACATTCATCCTTGTTCTGCTGTCAGCGCAAACTTCCAAATCTCTTGAAGTTTTAATCTGTTCAAAGTGAGATATGATCATATATTATGTCAAGGATATTCCCTGGAGCCTTAAGGCTCGTTTACACGGCCGATATTTGCAGCAATTTTTCCCGTGTTCAAGGATTTGATAGAGTGTATAACTGGCAACCATACTTGATCCAACAGTGTCGCCAATGCTCTAGCCAGTCAACGTATTCATTCACGTACGCTAGTGGGAGAACAATCGCAGCAAAAATTGCTCGTGTAAACTAGCCTTTCTGTTTAAAACAATGCATTTGGCAGTAAATTGGCTCAGACAGACTACAATTTCATAATCAACTAATGTTATAAAACTGTTGAGTGATACCCCTGGTGTAAATTATATCTGATACTATTGAACAATGTGTTTTATAGTTGAACCAAAGCCTCCGAAACTGGAAGCCACTGAAAGTTCAAACATCCCGCTACAAAGAATTGTTGTGTCGGTCAAACACACGAAGAAAAGATCTTCGAAAGTTTTAAAGCAAGGATGGATGGTACATTTTACAGACAAAGATAATAATGTAAGGAAGAGAAAGTGTAAACTGTACACTAGGGGCCGGTTGTTCGAAAGGATAGCGCTGTTCACTGGATAGTGATTTTTTGTAGCCTCCGTAAAATTTTCCATTCATGGTTATCACATAAAATTACGACTGATATCGATAGATTAGAGGCTCTAATATTTATATTGTTGACCGAAATGGAAGTTTTGAAATTTCTTGTTCAATTTTCTGAACGTTGAAAAATTCATTACCCGATGGATAGCACTATCCACCATTCGAACAACCGACCCTAGGCTGTTAACTTGGCCCCTTTCACTAATTTAGTGTCAAATGCTTCAGAAATTTGTTATCTGCTTGTTTAAATGAGATTTTATTTCACTGGTCAGTAGTTTTGTGTCTTATGTTTACATTTTTTCACCACTTTTTGCAGAGACGAAAACATTATTGGAGACTGGATACGAAATGTATAACGTTATTTCAGAGTTCTACAGGCAAGAATTACTATAAGGTAATGATTATAATTGAGTAAAATGACATTTTTAATTGTAGTCGGTGAGCATACCCCTCTTTTCTTTTCGAAAAGAATGCAAGCTATCGCCTATTGTGTTGTTGATTCCAAACTTTAAATTTCCCCTTGCTTTTACGCAAAATTTTTCAATAGCTGCGAATGTGTCTCAAACCGTCACAAACTTCACCCAGGCATTAAAATCAATGTATTGGCCAAAAAAGTCGTTTTTGGGTCATAAAAAGAAGTTTTAAAAAATTCAAAATTTCAAGTAAATGAATAAGAGTCCTCGATCTTATGCGAAATTTTTCGCCATTTCTTCTTGTATTGGCCATATGTCAATTTGCGTTTATAAAGAACTGCTTGATCCTGGAGACTTGAGGGTGGCGTTCACGGGTAACAAACATCTCTTTGTTGCTCGACTAAATTCATTAAACACTGGACCAAATGTCGTCGCCAATTGTCATGTAATTTTAGTGAGATTTGTATTGTTCATCTTAAGGCAGCGCGTTTTTATATCTTCTTTGTGATTGGGATTATTTCGTGAAGGGTATGCCAGGAAACTGTGTACAGTTAGCGAAGGCTTGTTTGATACAAGATATTTATGTTTTTGTTTGAAAACGTGACAGGTCTGGTTGTATAGTTGTCGCAGTAATGTTAATATTGGGTCAAGCTTTCTGAGAGATGATCTAGTTTTGTATTCCAGGATATACCGTTATCAGAAGTGCTGTCTGTAGACACAAGTATCGATCCTCTGGCCACGGATGCGACGAGGGAACCTCATTGTTTTGAGATGAAGACCAGAACTGCCACCTACTACGTTGGTCAGGCAGACAACCTACAGAATGCTGAGCCAGTCGATAGGGATGCTGGAATAGGAACGCGTCTCGGCTTAGCCTGGGGTGAAGCTATCAAATCCGCTTTGAATCCAGGTTGTGTAACACCGCAAGCCAGTCCTATTGCTGGCAGTAAACCAGCGGGTAAGCTAACTTGTAGCTGATTATCGTGCACGATGATATCTTTCGTTTGACGTCATATATATGTATGGTGACGTCATAATGACGTCAAAGTAGTAAGCACAATTACTTTTGATGTACTTTAGGTCAGAATGAGAAAGGCGAGGAGAAACAAAATGATGTAAACGAGAAGAAACCTGAAGCAAAACCAAAGCCGGTGAGTATAGTATAAAGATTTATACCTTGATTCTTTGAAGAGATAATTGGAGTTGTCTTTCTCATGTTATTTCATTCTAGGACTTGTCTCAACTTTATCAAGTATTCCCAGACGAAATCCTTGGTTCTGGACAATTTGGAATCGTTTATGGCGGTAAGGAAAAACTACGCTCTAACTTTTGTTGTAGAAGTATACTTTTTTTGGAATCTGGCAGTTTACGTTTACGTCATACCGTTTTAACTCTTAGGAGTTCATCGTGAGACTGGCAAGGAAGTCGCTGTAAAGATAGTAGATAAATTAAGATTTCCCACCAAACAAGCGACGCAGCTCAAGAACGAAGTCTCGATCCTTCAAGTAAGCTTTAGACAAGTTTTCTTTAAATACTTGTATACGTTTAAGTCGAAAGCCGATTTCATAGCTGCATGTATTTGCGTCTGCAGTCATCGTTATGTTTACTTGTAGGAATTACATCATCAAGGTGTTGTCAATCTTTATCATTTCTTCGAAACTCCAGAAAAGGTAAGCCACTTTTCCACCACGCGAAGTTTTTCAAGCGAAAAATAAATCCAGCAACGTGATTCGCTAGCGAAATTAATTTGCCGCGAAAAAAGTCGAATGCGAGCCAATCACGTTGCTAGATGTATTTTTCGCGCGAACAAATTCGCGTAGTGGAAAACGGCCCGTAGTCACACTCATCTTTCATTTCTATATGTGTTAAGGCCCGTTTACAAGGGCGATTTTTGCTGCGTATTTTCTCATCTTAGCGTATGTGATCGAGTAGGTCGGCTGGCGAGTGCATTAGCAAATTTGTTGGATCAATTATATTCGCCAGTTATTCACTCTTTTACATCGTTCAACGCGAGAAAAATCGCATCGAAAATCGCCCGTGTAATTGGGCCTTTTGTGCTCCCTTGGTAGTAGTAATTTTTCTTGTGTTTAGATATTTGTGGTTATGGAGAAATTAAAAGGCGATATGTTAGAGTTGATATTATCTAGTACGAAGGGAAGGCTTACTGAGCGATGTACGAAATTTTTGATATTCCAGGTCAGACACAATCTCGTTTCTTTTATTTTAAAAGTATAACACTATATAACTCGTGTTTCTGTTTGTTTTGTTTCAGATTTTAATAGCTCTTAAACACCTTCATTCAAGAAATATTGTACATTGTGATTTGAAACCAGAAAATGTGCTATTATCATCAAATTGTTCCGATTGTGGATTTCCTCAGGTAACTTGTACTTAAGTCTGTCCACATTTTCTGCGCCCGCGCTCCAATTCGTAAATCAGTTTGATTGGAATTGTTTGAAGGAATGAATGACTTAATTTAAAGAGGGCGACACATGACGTTAGTAGAAATGATGACTCCGTGAGCCTCTATAAACTTAGTCTAAATATTGCTAAAAAATAGTTCATTATTCAAAAATATTTTATTCGTTTTAAGTGAAGTTCTATTAAACATTCAAATATTATTTTAATTGCGCGGAACTATTGCCATTCTAACCAATGTCATCGTCAAAACTGAGTTTGCTTGCAAATATTTGTATTTTCAGATTAAACTTTGTGATTTCGGATTCGCTCGTATCATTGGTGAGAAATCATTTCGTCGTTCAGTGGTGGGCACTCCAGCTTATCTTGCTCCTGAAGTATTACGTAATAGAGGCTACAATAGATCCATTGACATGTGGTCTGTAGGAGTCATTATCTACGTTAGGTATCGGGTATATTCTTATACTATACGTTTGATGAAGAAGACTTGTCCATGACATTCACTGAAATAACATTCTTTCTATTTTAGCCTCAGTGGAACGTTTCCATTTAATGAGGAAGAAGAAATTGCAGATCAAATAAAGAATGCTGCGTTCATGTACCCCCCTGATCCCTGGCAGGAGGTCTCTGCAGGAGGTGAGAGAACTGGAACGAGACCGGATGTACATCTTCTGTATCCGCATATTCATGCCCAGGACCTCTCGGTCAGGATTTGTTGTAGGTCTGGGCATGCTGCTGTTGCCGCTTTCATTCATGCTTTAGCCAACTATCTTTGTTTCTTTTATAGGTATCGACCTCATTAATCGACTTTTGCAAGTTGATAAACGTTTTCGCTTTTCATGTGACAAGTCGCTGGGTCATCATTGGCTCCAGGTACAGTTATGTTTTCATTTTCCTGGAGAACAACTATTTTATTAGTTTTAGTTTCTGTTAATGCTTGTTCTATTCTTTGTATTCATCTCCTAGGAGTACCAGACGTGGCTAGATCTTCGTAGTCTCGAAGCGATCGTTGGTGAACGGTATCTCACCCACGAGAGTGATGACGAACGCATGGAGGCGCATCGTTTACGACTGGAAGCCGCTGGTCAACCAAGTAGTACTAGATCTAACATCCTCTATCAAAATTCTGTTACAGGTGATCCTTCACCATCGAAAGGGAAACTCGCAACTGCTATAAGCTATGTGTAAAAAATCACCCAGTCCAAAATGCGTTTTGGAAAGATGAATCAATGCATGCAAGGGAATCAAATCAGCAATGTATATACACTTGTTAGCAGTTCGTATTATCAAACCTTTGCTGGCTTTGCTCAAGGCTTATAAAGGAGCCTGTATGGTCGCTAGAAAGGAAATTTTCTTGAAAATGAAGTTTGGTAGTTGAAACCAATACATGCCAACAAAATTGCATAGTCGTCAAATCTTAACAAGCATTTTCCATTTTGTTGTAAATGATTTGAATACTCTTGCATTTCAGGGTGTAAAAGAGTTACTTTCTGCATGCTATATAGGATATAAATTTTAAAATAGAATATAATGTCATTTTTATTGTATGATAATTTCTCTTATACTAATGCTCAGAATGTAAATTTTAAATAATTTCATCAACTATTGCTAAATACAACTTTCAGCAACTCTTTTTGGCTTATGGGTGAATCATTCAAATTGCCCAAAATTTTTGCGAATGCATTACCTGTAACGTGTTTATTTTAAATATTGCAAAAATTTGACTTTTTGAAACCTTTACACAATTTATAACTCTAACTCAGTGCATGCCCAGCATTATTGTGCTTTTTTGCACTTTACGATATAAAGTGCGTATCAATATTCATGTTTTCATATAAATTCTAAATGCTTGTCCTCATCAATTCCAAATTTTGTTTTGAATGTTTCAAAAATGTCTTCAAGGCCTTCCAAGTAGAGCTTGTGTAACTTGTTGATTTCATCAATGCTTGGATCAGGATTTGCTGTTGTGTGGATTGGTTTGCCCACTAAAAAAATATTGAAATCTGGTGTCAGGAAGTAAAATAATATATTACATGCATTATTTCTTGAGAGGACCTTGATCATGTTCTACTCACCAACAGTGTATACGGGATGCCGAAAAGGAACAAAACCGAATGAGTACTGAAATATGCCTCTACCGTGAAATAGTGGCGGTGAAAACGTTGCAATTTCTTTGACTTTTGTCTGAACCTTTCTTAGGTATGATCCTTGTGGATTTGGATACTGATTATAAAGCTCATTTTCACCAAATGAAAACACTGGCACAAGTGAAGACCTGGTGAGATTTTAATGATTATATTAGCTTCTATCAACAATCGACTTCAAGCTTCATGTCCATAACAACTCACCCTGATTTTAATGCAATCTTGACAAAACCCTTTCTATTCTTTACCACAAGTTTATAATTCCCTGGTCGTGCCTCGAGCGCTTCAGACGCTCCACCGACGACAATAGCACAAGAATGCCCAGGGCCCATCTTTGTCAAAATATAATTTATACTTTCTTTTGAAGCAGGATGAATTCCTATTGCCATTAACCATTCCCTGAACAGAGGAATCTTAAATTGAATATTGAGAGTTATAAGATGGGAAATCACTCCTGGGAAAAGTTTGGAAAATCCTGTTGCTTCAGTGGCAAAGTTTCCAGACGTGCCAAACGCCATGACCCCATGGGGGTGACAAGCAAATACATAATTCTTCGACGGATCTAACTCGTGAGTTTTTATTAAATTCAAAGGAAAGAACTCCGCATAATGTTTCCAAATGTTTAATTTTCGTATAAAGGGGACATATCTTCCTGCTTTGTATGGTGTTTCTCTATCAATAATGAAAGCCCAGCCAAGATAAATCAACACGAATAGACGCGTGAAAAGGTGAAAGTACAGCAAGAACAGACATATTAAAACACATAAAACGTGGCCAAACATAAATAAATGTGAGACGAGCCATACTGCAAAAGTCTGACGCCGTCTCCTCACTGGAATTTTCAAAGGAGCCCATTCAATGCCAAAATGTTTCGCCATTGTTGCAAAGGTATTTGCGACAGGAAATGTTGTTCTTTTGACAAGTTGACAACAACTGGTATGGCAAAATTAATGTTCATTTATGCACGAACAAACTCACACCTAAACCTTAATAACACAACAATTCCGGAAGTTTAAACTGAAGTGCACTCTCATCCATCTTTTTGCATTTGCTTGTGACGTCATGCACAAAGTGGAGAAAGTTTCTAACAAAAAATGTAGAATTGTGTAAAATCTTTACATATAAAATTCAATATCGTGGAAAAGTTGGATCTATGATTTTGCCCCATTCATTCAATCCCCCAGCAATGTCTTTCACAGCGACATTAAGATCTTGTAAGACTTCCTTTAAGATTGTCACCGCTTTTTGCGAATCGTTGCCATTCAGGCAAACAGCTATAACTGAAAGAAAGTCAAAATTATTTTCTATAAGTGCGCGTTTAGATTCATTGTAGGAATTATTTTTCTGTACCTGGTACCGCGTTGTCTTCCTTTAATCTTGTCAAAATTGTGGCAACATCCTCTCTAATTTTCACCAAATTCTTTTCGTTGTTTATATAGTTGAAAGGGATATCTTTTAAATAAGTTTGTTAAGAAGACAAAAGTCAAAGAAATCAAGTTCCTTTATATTGTCGTTGCTTCATGCTTCAACTGCTTGGAACTAATAACTTTTACCAAAAAAAAAACAAACGAGGATACTCAAGAAACTATCCGATGTCTCCAGCTGACATATCTCTAATTCATTGCTGGGGCGAACATCAACTAAAATATGCGCGACTTTGTCATCAACCAATTTCTTGTAAACCTGAGAAAACAAGAAAACTTCTAAGCTGCAAAATTGAGACATAAGCTTTTTCTATTGGGCGTAATGAATACCTGGGCTGATATTCTGTCTGTACTTTGCAGCACATTAATATTCTGGGTCTAAAAACAGTAAAGAATACGTTGTTCATCCAGTCAATACCGTTTTTTTCACGGATCGTCGAATCGTAACTGAAATATATTGTAATACAGAGTGCAGTACAGTAAGCAAAGAAGAATTTACTCTGTCAGAGGCTGAAGTCCCACAAAACTGTTCATAATCTTGTAATTTAGTTATAGTCGGCTCGTCTCCACAAACAGCGCAGTGTTTCTGTCTTCCACGAAGGTTGATCGTTGTAAATTTACTCTCAAGTGCGTCGAAGAGTAACATTTTTTTATTAAAAGATACTTTGGAAAACGTTAAGGAAAATTGTAACTATTCACGTTTCCTCCAGCAATAACAATAAACACTATTCTTACTGGATGTTAGGAGAGGATTATTTTTAAAATATAAAGTATCATAGAAAGTGGCTCAGGATACCAGGAAGACCAATCGCAATCTTCAAAACTTCTAACGCTTGCAAGTTACCTATAATGCCTGGAACTGAAACAGTACCATCCCATTATAACATTTCATACCAGATTTACAGCCAAGGTTGAAGGAAGTACTTACCAACACCAAGCACCCCTGAGTCGGAACAATTTCCAACTGCTTCAGGAGGAGGGGGACTAGGGTAAAGACATCTATAGCATGGACCATCCTTATAACCATATATAGTCAACTGGCCATCAAAACGCAGGGCACTTCCTGACACCAAGGGTTTCTTTGCTATGATACATGCATCATTAATTAAGTATCTAGTTGGGACATTGTCAGTTGCATCAACTATGATGTCATATTTGGAGATCAAGTCAAGAGCATTGCTACTGTCAAGATGCATTTTATAAGTTATTGTTTGTACAGAAGAATTTAATTGAGACAATGTAGCCTTTGCCGAATCAACTTTATTCCAGTTAATTTTGAGCTCAGAGTGTAGTACTTGTCGATGAAGGTTGTTCAACTCAACTTCATCATGGTCAACCAGTCCGATACGTCCAACACCAGCCGCTGTCAAGTAGACTGAAACAGGGCACCCAAGACCTCCAGCGCCTACTATCAATACAGACGTGTTACACAATGTCAACTGTCCTTGTACACCGAGTTCAGGAAGTATGATTTGTCGACTATATCTCATAATATCTGGATTTGTTAACTTTAATTTGTTTAGCTTTTCAACAGGATGTGAATTACTGGTTACTCCATTGCTGTATTCCTTCCATGATATGCCCTGACAAAGATTGATGTTGTAACATTAATCTGTTCAAAATCCCCCCACTCCTACACAGCACTCTATTTAATTTAAAACATGGAATATGAAAGAAACCGAAATATTATATCATAAAAAAGATATATCTCACA
This sequence comes from Phenganax subtilis, assembly GCA_025434845.1. Classification (NCBI taxonomy): domain Eukaryota; kingdom Metazoa; phylum Cnidaria; class Anthozoa; order Malacalcyonacea; family Clavulariidae; genus Phenganax; species Phenganax subtilis. The sequence continues at coordinate 13,620 of JAOBYK010580889.1, read as the reverse complement.
TTTTTACTTAATAAATATCTCATTTGGTCAAGTTCTGTAGTCGTACTTTCGAGTTTTTGTCGTAATTGTTCAATAATTTCTTCATTTTTGTCCGCCATTTTTAAGATATATTTCATTGGTTATATTGCAGATTACATCAAGTATCGAAGGGAAACATATAACAAAGTTTCCACATCATTTTGGAAACGCAAATAGTAAACATGATTAAACTTGTTCATGTCAAAAGGATATAGTTGTTTGAAGTGCAAAGAGTATCAAATCTTAACTTTTAATTTTCTACAAATAATGAATTATGTCTTTAATTTCGGCTTGTCATTTGTAGAAAATACTTTTAATTTGAATTTTCATAGTTTCATTTCCACGAAAATTTTCCACTGTTATGTTGTGATAACACGAAGTATTCCCTTGACAATAATACATCAATCACAAAATTTTCTTTCAATCATGCGTTCTCTTTGAAAAGGAATGAAAAAAGTTCCTTTGGGAACGTTGAACAATTCTTGGCAGTTTTGCAATGTTTTCCCGACCTGGAAGAGATGAGGAAGAAGAGGATTTATTGAGAATTCAAAGAGAATTTCTAGCCAGAGGCGGGGATCCATCTGCTAGTGTGACAAGCTTGTCAAATAATTCAGCTTCTGTCGATTTGAGTGCAGATATCAATTCGTGTGAAAAAAGGCCACGTGAACGTGATGTTGTTCAATTGCAAGGTATTTAGTTATACTTTATATTGCATTAGCTTGTAGTGTTTTATTATGCAAGTGTAGTCATTACTGAAATAGTACAACTTAAGCAATTTGTTCTGTTTATATAGTTTATATTGTCTGATTTCACAATTGTTTGATTTATAGGAATTGAAAGTATTGAAACTCTTCCAAATCCACCATTGAGAAAAAAATCCAAGTTTAAAGACAGGCATGGCCAACAATTCAAAGAGGTTTTTTTTATATTGCGATGTTCACTGCTTGTTAAAATTCTGCTACAAAATCATATTTTAACATTTGTGCGGTATTTCAGCCAGAAGAAAGATCTAGTCAGAGAGAGCTTGATGGTGCAGAGTTGCTAGAAAGTAAAGAAATAATGTTTTATAATTATTATTACAGAATTACTATAGATAAAGTTTTGATAATTTTTTCTGAAGGCCAAGATGAACATGTGTCTGTTCTACTTTCCAAAATTATGGTAAGAAATTTTCAAACAAACAAACAAACAAGAAACCGAACAATGAACTAAAAGACTAGCTGAAACAGTGATATAATGTTGAATAGTGACATTACTTTATTTTTCATGTCAAGGAGAGAGACACAAGTGCTTCTCCTATACTAATGCCACATATCACTCCAAGAGGTTTCCCCACTGTGTCCCATAGAAACTCAGTTCCAGTGTCTAACTCAGAAGACCAGGTAAATATATTTGAAATCTGATATACCGGACTGTTGTGGTTGATGAACAAATCAATTTGCTGTTATTATTTTCTACAGCCGAACAACCCTGGAAAAAGTCTGTTTGCAAAGCAGTTTGCCAAATCAGACAAAAAGGAATTTGGTATTTTAACAAGTTCTGAAAAAGTGAAAAAACTTGATGATATTGATGAAGACATAATGATGGATGATGGTAAACAAAATAAATGTTTTTCAGTAGAGAGTCTAACAAAATGTTTTGGAAGAAATATTTTTCCATAGATCTCATTAAAGGCTTGCCTAGGTTTCATTATTAGTTTTATAAATCAGCTGACTTCATTAATTTTAGAATCAAATTTTCTTGACAAAATGCTGATTACTGGAGAAGGCCTTCAAAGTAATTACTGGCCTCAATCTGGTAGTTCTGGTTTGGCTGAAGTAACAAGAATACATGAAGAAAATATGAAGAAACTTTCATCCATGTCAGAACAAGAAATACTAGAAGAACAAGCTAAACTGAAGCAAATAATAGGTATATATATTCAATGAATTTTATTTTGGTTAGATGTTGGAATTTGAAAATAGCACATTTCTACTGATTTCATCGTGGTACATTGAACATCCTAGATCCGTCTATTTTGGAGTTTTTGACAGAAAAACGAAAATGTCAAACGTCATTAAAAGTGGCAAGAGATGATTCTCATAATTGTGAAGAAGATGAAGGAATAGAATCTAGTGCTGTGGATGATATCATCAGTTCCCAAGGCTCAGCTGGGTCTCAAGAGGATAACAAGAGAGAAGTTGATACAGTTAAGGATATTCTGGGTAGTGATATTTCAGATAAATGGTTACATATGGATAAGGTTGAACAGGAGAAGTTGGAATGGATGAAAAAATCACCAAATGTCAAACGATCTGGGGTAAATATGGCCACCTTGCATTACTATAGTTACATTTCTTGCTTAGATGTGCTGTAGCTTGCATTTTGCAGACCATATCCTCAGTGTCTATGAAATGAGCCTCTAATATTAAAACACCCCGCTAAATTTTGTGTGTTAATTTCTACAGACAAACGAGCAAGCGAGATTTGATTTCGAAGGGAATATTTTACTTGGTAGTGAAAACATTCCTGAGTATGTGGGATTACATCATCATGGTCAAGAACCAGAACGAGCGGGATATTCATTGGAAGAAATTTTTCTACTTTCGAGAAGTAACTTTTTACAGCAACGTGTACTTGCTGTTGGTATTCTTGCAAGAATTATTGAAAAGGTTAGTGAATCTGGTTTCAAGTTTACATGAAGTTTCCCTGATCTTGAGTAGCTGGAATAAATGGCAACTCAATATAATTTCTATTACTAACAGTTAATTTTGAAAACTGTCTAGTCTAGCTTGTAAGTTAAGAGTTGGATGACAATACTTCTTGCCGTGTTTGCAGAAGTTATCACTAATATTCTCTTTAACAAAAAGGATCGTTCTGGGGTATATCGTGGTCGCTTAGATCAAGATTTAATACCGTCTTTACTTGAAGCTGGTCTGCCATTCCTACTTCGCTGGACACTGGATGACAATACTGACTCCTTGATTGCTGTTTCTGTTGCTTGCTTTGCGTCGCTGCTTGTTAAGAAGCAGGACGAGGTATCAATTATCTATAGATTGTGGATAACTTGCATGGCTTTTTATACTGACAAACTTTTGTTTTAAAATTCGTTTAGACTGCAGCAGATCTCTTGTGTCCTGGTTGGTATCGAGGTGGTGAGCTGCCATGTTTGTGTCCAGCGGAAACAAAGGAAGAAGGTTCGAACACCTTGCCTGATGTTGACGTTGTGAAACAAGATTTGATTAAGGTACACTAAATCCCTTCGCCTAATTTAATATCAGCGTGGATAATGAGATAGTCAAAAGTTGGTGAAAGGTTGTCCTAACATTTCCTTCGTATCTTTCAGGGTCTTCTCCAAATGCGTTTTCTCCGCAGATTGCGCTATATCCTTGAGGTATGCCGTCCTGCCTCACCCGTTGTCCTCAATATTCTTGATATCCTTATCAGAATTGCGAGACATTCAACCGAGGCCGCTCATTCTGTAGCGAAATGTCCCCGACTACTTGAGACCATACTAGTCCAGTTTCTACCAAGTTCTTGGAAAGCTAAAGAGAGATCAGTCGCAGCAAATGATGTGTACGGCTATCCATTGGCTAAAGCTTTGAAACTGTTCAGAGTTTTATGTTCTGCTGGGAAATATCTCGCTGATACGTTGGTAAGTTGAGCATGGCGGCCGAGTCATGCCCACTGTGGCAGAAATTTTTACCTAAACAAGTCATTTTCTGATTGCATCATTGCCCTATTATTTTTCAGATTACTCAGTTTGGCTTGATCACTAAGATTTTGAAGTTTATAACCGTCCCGGCGGAGAAAATAATGTTGGGTGTGAGCGAGGCACTGGTACTAGCTACAGAGAGTTTTACCATTTGGAGTACATGTATCTCTTACGGTCTAGCGTGTGAGGATTTCAGGTATAGAAAGCTTATTCAGCTAAGTAATTACATCTCCATGACCAGTTGCCATGACTACTTACATCTTCTCTGTTTTTCAAGAATTTCATTTTTGTCTGTTCGCATATTTTCTTTTCTTAGCAATGTTTATTCTCATATAATGACTCAAGTTCAAGGCTTAGCCTCATTACCGGTCCACGAGCAATGTCTACCGAGGACAACGTGTGCGTGTGCTCTAGTGGATCTTATCGAAGCTATCACGCATGTCGCTGGCAGTAAGACAGAACTGCAGGCTCAGTTGACTATGAAACTTGCTAAGGATAACAATACTGGAAGCATTGACGCAAGCCATCTCCCTCCGCCTCCTATTGATTGGAGTCACGTGACTGGGTTATTGCCTGCGATTGGTCACTGTGTTTCCGTATTTAAAGAGCAGTTTGTGTCGCTTGAAGAAACCATAGCGAAGGTTTATTTTACCAAATTTCGACGTTTTAGAAAACTTCATATAATTACTGCATGAATTGTTTTGTAGGATGAGTCGTTTTTGTTGTTGTCAAAAATTTTTAATCTTTTGGCATCTTTTTACGAAAAACTTGTAACTCAGGTAAAAAGCTTAATTCGCGACTATTTTAAGCAAAAGTTTATCGACCTTGCTCACTATCACGAAGGAGACGTTAATATGTAGAGACTTGGAATTTTGTTTTCTATTTTTTTGTTTCTAGCCGTTCTATTCACCAGTGGAAAGTTTGGAAGAAATTGAAAAATTTCTGGTGGATGAAATTTGCGCTGCTGTGTTAGAATCTGAAACTCTGGCAATCTTATTAAATAAAATGAGGTAAAACAATCGAGTTTTTGAAAAAGAGAATTACTATTTTTGCGTTATGCTTTTTCTACTTTCGTGATATTTTCCAAGGTATTACACTTCGTACTACGAGAGCGAAAGATTGACAACGGACGAGACGCAAATTCCTAGCTTGCCTGACTACGGCTGTTCTTTAGAAAAAGGCTCAAAAGCTCTGCCTCGTTGTCTTGAGAAAGGAACCCCTTTTCCATTCTTGCTCTCATTTGCAAGGCTTTCTATGGTCATTACGTCATGCCATAAGGGACTTTCTAATAAAGTTAGTACATTGTTTGCTTGTTTGTTTGTTTGTTTGTTTGTATAATTACGGGTCTTTTGCTTTTTTTTGTAGTTTCTGCAGTTCATCTCGAATGGCGCTATTGTGCAATATTTGAAATCAAACTCAACTCCTAGAGGGAATGTGAGCACAAAATGTTTTAAGATAATTATAATTCTTGCCGGTCGATTACATTATTCATTTTGTACTTCACGCACATATATAAGTATTTCTATTTTCTAGAATTCTGAATCCCATTGCTTTTTCGTCAAAGTGGAGCAGCATTTTCAGTATTTTCTTATTAAATTGTATTACAATATTGTAAGTTAATTGAAAAGTTTTAACAGATCGTCTTATGACCAACCCAGCTTGTAATCTCTATATTTTTGTTTTGCTCAGCTTCTACAAAATGGTGGTATGGATGGTGAATTGACAGCATTGTATCACACCTCAAGTCTGCTTCTCTTTTCACGGCTATTTCCTGGGGACGAGTTTTATGCTCATGACCTGATGTCAACTGTACTTTTCAACCCAGTTTTCTTTCAGTGGGTATAGCTATATTAGTATATATACGCGTTGAAACATTGCTTAACATGCGTGGCTATACCTGCGAAAAAAATGTTACAAGTGTTCAAAACGAATAGCTTTGAAATAGCCATTGTTCATGTTACACTTTTCGTTTGTATGTAGGGAAAGTAAGGACGAACGTGCGACGACGATTACATCAAATTTGTCCGAAATGGGGATTGAATCAGGAGCTGTGATCAAAGATAAGGAATCAAAAAAACAAAAATCATTTTCTCGTGGGGAATTGTTGTGTGCAGCGTACAAAGATTTGTTGTCTATTCGCTCCACTTTCATATCTTCATTTGCGCAGATGAGACATGCCTTGGCCAAATCAAGGTATTCTCGTGACGTCATAGTTTTTAGCTGTGTGCAAAAATGCTCAAAAATTCTGCACCACATGGCCAGTTGTCGTGGATGGTTACCATGGCAATTAAGTCCATTTTGAAGGAGAAATGCATTTTATCTAACTAGAGCTCGTAGTCTCCATCAACCTCAGAACATTACATCAATCTTGTTGCCATTCGTGGATGGTACAATGCTGCCTGCTGATTGGATGTTTTCCCCTTTGGTCGACCTTCATAATACTGCTGTTAAATCGTAAGTCCAAAGCTACGTTACTTTTAAGGAGAACAATTTGCAAGAGATGATTTTGCCTTCCCTATGTAGTGAGTTGTTGTCCAAGCCTCAACAAGAGCTTCTTTCAAATGCCTCGAGTTCTGTGGTAAAACGAACTTTGCAGTGGATACTATTGCTTGAGGAATGGAGACCTGTAGTCTTACATAAAGTATCGTGCACAGCAAAATTAGCACGATTGATGTGCACTTTTTTAACGGGTACAAATAGAATTTCATATTTTCTTGATTCATGATATTTTTTATTGCCATACTAAACAGATTTCTTTTCTTTTATTGCTGAACTAAAATTGTATTATTTTCTAACTAATAGGTAGCGATTTATTTCTTGACAACTTGATTCGTAATTGTCTGAAATCATTGCTACATTCCTACACACAACCATCGCTCTTGCCTCTCCTTGACTTCACCTCTCCTGTGGCAGGAATCACGTCATTTTATGATCTGTGAGTACTTTTATATTACTTTTCCTATTTATATTTCATTAACCTGTCATTGCTGCAAACTTTTGCTTTTTTTTGCATCTTATTTGAACTGAGAAATAATTTTTCAAAATATAACGTCAAAAAAACCTGGGGCCGGTTGTATAAAACTTTTAACTACGTTTTAACTACGATTTTGTAGTTAAAAAGTAGTTAAATCTTGAATAGGCGATTCTGGTTGGTTGATATTCGTACTTAACTATAGTTAATTTTAACGACGGTTTTATACAACCGGCCCCTGAAACGTACATTTACATAAGTATACCTCCGCCTGGAGGTTAAATTTTTATTTTTCTGTGATGTTTTTTTTCAGATATATTTCGTTCTTGGTTCAATACGAGGCTGTGTCATATGGTGATTCTGTCTTTTCATCCTTTGTATTGCTTCCTTTACAACAACGTTATGTTGGCTCGCTCAGGAAAGCTCTTTGGAGTGAACACACTGGAGTATTTCGGTCGTTTAGTTTATCCTTTGACGAGGTATGTTGGTGCTTTGATGTAAATAACTACGGTGAGACGAGCAAGTAATACAATTATATAAATATTTATTGTTGTTGTTTTCTAGTTACCAGTGCCCATAGAGTATTATTTGTTTCCATGTGAGTCTAGTCTTGAGATTGTTGCACTTCAATTACGAGCTCTTGCTACTGGCGTCTTACGGTAAGACAGCCTTTCTGTACTGAAGAATGTGCTATAGTAAGTTAACAAGACTGATTGCGACTTATTTCTAAGTTATTTTCCTGTAGGCAAAGTTGGTCTCCGATATTTTATCTTATTGCTGTTCATCACTTGTGTACCTATGTTTTTGCTAAGCCTGAGGTAATTTAGAATCAAAATTGCACGTTCACAGCTTGAACTTTTATGAAACTGCCAATCATAGCGTCTTCAACAGATCTTGAAAAGTGAGGATAACGAAGAAGAACGTAGCACACGTGATAGGGAACGAACTACTTTTTTTTTGTTTTATGAACTATGTAGGACATCAATTCCTTCAATCAGAAACTTCAGCTTATGAATCAAGTACTTCAGCTGAATGACCAAGTATGTGCGAATTTTATCCTCTTACACAGGGATAGAAATCAATTTATGGAGCACCGTTGAATAATGTCAACAACTTTTCATTTGTGTCCAGTAAGACTTAATCGCAGTTTTGAGATTTTGATTTGTTTCAGAATGTCAAGAATGACATCATTTGCTATCACAAGCCATCGCCAGAGTCTCCAAAAGGTTTCCAACTCTTTTCCAGTCTTCCTCCGACGCGTGAGCTGCTGTTAAGAAACCATCATGAGCCAGAGGAGGCGTGGAGAGTTTGGAACCAAGTGACGTAAACTGGTATCTGGGATTCACTTGGTAGTGTTTGGAAGTCAAACAACGGTCAGGGTGAGGGTCAGGCAGGCATATACTACCTTTGTATTGTATATAGGGAAGGTGATGTGTGTCCCTATAGTTATTGAAAAGAGGAAGATTTAAAAAACAGAGAGAACGCTAACTTAAAAAGTAAAACTGGAATAAACTCGCAAAGTCACAAAAGAGTGCAATCTCGTACCAGAGATAAGAGATACTGATCAACGAAGTTGAAGAAAGTGTAATAAAATATAATTCTAAGAAACTAGTTCTAGTCCCTTGTACCGTCGCGCGGACGTCAACGTCAAGAACGAGAAACAGAAAGTACTACGGCAATATTCTGACGGAAATTTTAGTAAATGGCTGAAAAAGGTTTGTCAGAATTATTACTACGTTCTATGTTTATTATTTTAGCACCTTACTCATTTAATAACTTTTTGTAACTTTTCAGATTTAAGAAAATGGACGGTATTTTTTCACGAGGCTGGAGTGCCAAGCGGACCAGCTAAAGAGTAAATAACACAAAGCATTGATTGATGTGGGATGAAATAACTGTTATTTTTTAAAGACTGAGACTTAAAACTGTAGGATTCATCTTGTGTGTTTATAGGTATGCAACATTATTCTGTGATCATCGAATCAAAGAAGCCCTTCTTGGCGACTTGACCAAGGTGAGATTAATCAAATTGAGTTAATTCAATCCAGTAGTTAACTAATTAATACATTTTTACATATGGAACATATGTGCACGCTCAGACGTCCCTTTCACTTGCAATTTTGAGCAAAACTGGTTGATACTCATTTGTCTAGGATATTCTTAATGATATTGGAATCAATGTTATGGGTGATGTCATGTCTATTTTAAAACACGCTAGGGCTGTGTATGCAAAGGTAGGGCCTTTAATATCTTGTATACTTCCCATGTTTAAGTCACTGTACTCAATGCATTTATATATTTTCCAGCTTGAGAGAGAGAAATCATCAAACCAAATAGTGATTCAAGATGATGAAGATAAAGAACCTATAGTTAAGTTACCAACAAAACAAAATCCATCGCTACAGTCTGGTGCTCTATTCAGAAAGAAAAAATCTGAGCTCAAACTTGCAAACAAACCAAATACAGGTAAACGTGCAATTAAAATAACTTTTGAAAGTGCACATCAGGTTTCACCTACATCTCACATCTTTTTTCTTCCTGTAGATGCACAACAAACAGAAGTATTAACAACAGCAGCAAAAAAGAAACTAGCTATGGCATCTGAGCCAAAAATAACTCTGACTGTGAACGATTCTGCTGTTGTACCGAAAAAAAGACCAGTGAAAACAGCACAGACATTGTCAGAAAGATTTGCAAATGAGACTGCTTCTTCACAAAAAGTTTCTTGTTTATCAGTCCAAACAAACAAATTTCAAGCAACTAAAGTTGCTAAGGCTGTGAATGCAAAAAGTTTGTCTTCTGCAAAGTCAGTTTCCAGTTACAAAGGTATAAGCAGCCTAATGCAATGTGCAGTACTTGGTTATCCTGCTGGTGAAAAGGGAGATATGTGTCTTGTTATCAAATTGAAACATTATTTTTTTACTTTGTTTTATAGCTGGTACAAGCATGCCAGTGAAACGGAAGTCGGCATTTGAAAGGCTAGGCAAAGAAGGGCCAAACACCGCATCAAAAAATATAAAGCAATTGACTCCAAATATAAAAGTTGCAAAGCTGGCAAAGTCACCAATTACAGCTCCAACTTCTAAAGTGATTTCATTAACCAAGGTAAGTACACTACATTCTATTAAAATATTTATTGTGTATTATCAGAAAATTTTGCCAAAAATGGAAGCACCTTGTGATGCATATTTTGTGCATTTCAGAATGAAAGCTCGGTTTTTAATCGCCTTGGTGGTGAAACTGAGGCATCCCTTGCAGCTTCGACAGCTCGTAAAGGGGCTTTAACAGTTCACACAGGCAGGGGACTGGGCTCTCGCATTGTATCAGGTGATACACAAGTCAAATCACATAGTGCAGTGCTGCCATTAAAACCAATCAGAGCAGTCCAACCTGTCAAACCTGTTTCCTCTGTAAAGGCACGTGTGTCTGCTGAGGCCCCAAAAGAATTGAACAAAAAGTCAGTGTTTTCAAGGCTGGGTAGTCCAACTTGACTTGCAAATAACTGATATAGCTTTCAAGAATTTGCTTCAGAGCATTATGTATTGAATGTGCCTGCAATGAAAGGACTCAAAACTTGTTATGTTGTTGCATTAATTATGCTAGAGGCAAAGTAAATAAATGATTTTACAACAAAGATCTATAATATATTACAATCCACTTTTGCTTGTGTAAAAAATAATGTACTATGCAAAATCGTTGCTGTTGTAGCCTACAAATTTATTCTTTCTTGCTCTGTTGATACTGATGTACTATAATGTAAATTTACTGTCTGCAGCTTTAGGCTTATTGGATAACACAAGCTTCGGAGCCTGGTGAGTTTTTCTGGCCATAACATCTAGCAAGGCAAACTGCTTGCATCCAGTCTTGAAGGTCTGAGTCATTTTCAGCACAAAGATAGTATTTCCTTTGAGAGTTTTTTGGTTTAAGGTAGAAAGTGTAGCTCTTTGATTTAATTTCACATGTTGCTATTTCACATGAATCCAGTACAAAGCTCTTTGGAGTGTCCTGTGGAGGTAGTAGAATACCGTACTGGAATATGACATTGTAAAAGACAAATGGAAATATCAAGAAGAGGGTCCAATTCTTTGATTTTGAACAAGAGAACACAGAAAAATAATAATGAACAATTATCGAGAAGTTGGAAACCAAACCTTACTTCTGGACTATCACCATAAAATAATGTCCTATTTTTAAGCGAAAACCATTTCTTTTTCCATTGCATGGACATTTTTGTTCTTTTGAACAACCAACCAGATTTCTCAGTCGCCTTGTCTGCTTTTTCGAACTCCTTTTGTTCAATATCTTTCGTAGTGACATTGTTTACGTCGCACTCCTTGTCGTGCGCCATCTTGAGCTTCAAATTGCAAAGATTTTCTCTTATTGATTCGGAATCACTGAAGACCACTCCCCCCTTACAGATATTTTGACCTATGCAATTTAACAGAGATACAATAATCTTAATTTCACCTACTTTCGTTAGACGGGGGGTGTGTAGAATACAAATTGCAACTTTGTGACTTCGTTGTGTCTCATGGCAGACGCGCTTGTCCAAGGCGAAGAATGGCTTGACTATTCTTCAAGTTTCGACAGCCAGGAAAGGCTTTTTGAACCAGTTAGTACAGAAGTGCTGTGCAAAAATATTGAAGAAGACTGTGAGAGCGCTAAAAACGTCCCGTGTGAACTTGAAAACGTGCGGGGATTGCTAAAACGAACGTTATTCATGTGCGACTCGGAACATGTTCATCAAAATTCTACTTTACGTCCAAATTCGTCTTCTATTAATGAATCTTGTAAACACTGGTATGTACAGTAACGCTTTTAAAAGACAGTTTGTGTTTAAAATTACTTATTTCCGTCCGTTATTCGTCTTATTTTATTGTTTTTACTTGACAGGATTTGGGTAAACCTAATTTCAAATTTGAACGCCGTTCGCCAACCAAAATGGCTTTGTTCTTCTCTTGAAGAATGCTTTTGTCACTCATTGCAGATCTCGAAAGATTTGGTAAGAAACTCATCAGTGAAACTGAAAGAAAATCTAAGTAGATAATATTGTACATCCACATAATTGAACAACACGGGGCCTTTGATAAACAAATATCAATAAAGCTATTTATTGTTATAGTAGGTCGTTGAAGTAATTATTTCGGTTATTTGTGGTGTAATTTTTAGGTCCAACAAACTATATTTTTCTTTATAGGACCGAAGGCAGCAGCCGCATATAACCCTTGACAGTTCTTGTCTAGATCTTTTCAATTTTCATTCATTTTTATCAACCAGTAAAGAGTGCAGTGGTGACAGGAGTAGAGCAGATAATGAACTTGTAAAAATATGTGAAACAGAGAATGTAGGGTCACTTGATTTGACGAGTATACCAAAAGATACTAGGCTGTTAGATGATAGTTTTGAAGATTTGGATGCGGAGTTGGAATGGTCAGATAATGATGTGAATGATGATACTTCGTTAAGTAATGCTTCGTTATCATCATCAGGGATAAATGAAAGTGAAGCAACTGCAGGTCATGTTCAATTTAAAATGGGTTTATGAGACTAACTACATAATTTGATTAGGTTTCTTGGATATTGTCGTCTCATATATCTTCAAAACATCCTTCTTTTATAGAGTTGGCAAGCCTTCCTTATGCAGAAATCCTACGCCTGCGGGATGACCTAAAGGAATACACCAAACAATACTCAGATGTTCTTGTAGTAGAACTTGAAAATCGGGATGCTTATATCCGAGAGAAAGAACTTAAAAATGACTTTATCTCAAGCTTTTTATCAGTTCAAGAAAAACTTAGAGAAACAAAAACAAATTCAAATAAAAAGAAGTTATCATTACAGTCTAATACAACCCCTAATAGTCAGGTTTGTATTAATATTAGTTGTTGGTCATTACCTTGTTCAGATTACACTGAGGTGTTGGCGTCTGTCAGTCTTTTACTTTGGTTTGAAAGATGCTCTTTTTCTTAGAGTTTAACAACGATACCGTATGAGATCACAAATGGTGGACCAAGTATAGATATTTTGCCAAAGCTTATTGAAAGTATGCCTGTCATTGTCTTATGAACAAATGATTATCTCCCTTTTTGAATGGAAATTCTTGTTTTTTAGTCATGGATGCAATAAGGACAAATAGTCCTAATGTTCCTAGTCTATTAACAGATTATATTCTTAAGGGTAAGTTTTTGATGCTACACTATCTCTTGGTGGATTTAATTGAGAAAGATCAGAGCTAATTCGAGTCATTTTCCCCTAGTATTATGCAAATGACTGGTTCAAAACAAGACTTGTCTTGTGAGTTAGTTTTTGACACAGAAAAGAAATCTTTTCTCTTGGCAAACACAGGTTTTTCATATGGATTGTATTAATGGAATCAAAGAATTATTGTGTAGAATGATTTATATTAGATTAATTATTTGCAACACGGTAGGGTGTGGTAATGTTGTACAAAGGGATGTTTTGTAAAGTACATAGTAATATATCAAATTATAAATATTTTCTTGCTAAACTATTTTGTATTTTTTTAACTAGAAAAGTAATAAAATTTTTAGATATTGTATGATTATCATTTGATTGGATTTTCTGTCTGCCAAAGACTTGCATCTTCCAAAGGTACATTTTGTTGCATGGCTTTCTATAACAAAGTTGGTGTAACTGTGAAGTATTCATTCCCTAGGGTGTTATTTCTCTTAAGTATTATTCTTACTGGGTGCTATTCTTCATCACAATATGCAACCTTACACACCTTAACTTGTTCCATGATGACTAGTTCTTTATTGTGACTCAGAAAACTCGTCACTTGTGGTGAGGATGATAAAAGTGTAGAGCCCAGTCTTCCTGTTCGTCCAGCACGATGCATATAGTCTACAACACTTCGTGGAAAGTCAAAGTTGATCACATGACCAACCTAAGAAGTAATGGTAGATAGTTCAGTTTG
>JAOBYK010580778.1:0-11628 GCA_025434845.1 Phenganax subtilis | reverse complement strand
ATATTAATATCTAATAGTGTGCGAAAAAGCAGCTCATTATGTTATGCTTTTGCAGGAAGGTTACTCGATTTGGCTTGCAATGACCCATATGTTTTTGCTTTTAAAATGTAGCAATGTAGTTCACTTTGTAGATATGAGAGGTTGCTCTCGTCAATATTCCTAATATGTTCTCATGTTTCATGCAGAAAATTTCATCCCCAAAATGTACGAAATAGCATTTTAGAGACTTTACTTTTCAAAATTTCCTGGGGTAGCATGTTCCCGGACCCCCCTAGAAGTTCTTGCGACTTCTGCATTTATCGTGTGGACTAACATCTTCCCCCCCAAAAAAGTTTGAACTACCCATTCAGAATAGTGCACAACAGCTAATTCACAACAACATTATAGGCTGATTTTGCCAGAGAACAAACACACATAATGAGATAGTGCCCATATTTTTGCATAAAAGCAACCTAGCAATTAAAATAGATATAAGTATTGCAGAGTTTCCAACCCATCTAAGTCTGTTATCTATGTTGTGAACAACTGTTACACCACAGTACTCAACAAAATTATGCAAAATATGTTAAGACATCTATGCTACTTAATGTACAATTAATGTGCAGTATGGATGCTAGGTAGTGTAGGCTTAGGGCAATATACTAAAGTAGGCATGCATACTGCTGCTGGATCACGTACACATTTCATATGATGTAACTGCTGTACATAAATTAATCGCTTTCCTGATCTATGATCCTGACAGATTGAAGACTTGTAATACTAGTATAAGGCCTTAATTGCATTGTGCCTGTCCTAGACCTATAAGGCTGCACTATGTATGAAAAAGGTAGCCTAGTATTTTACTTTCTCTGACAACAACTTTTAATATATATTAGGATTGTGAGGATAGTACTGGCATTTTAAAAGCATCATAGTAGACTTAATGTGCATACTTCATGTAACCGTGTTATGGTTGTCATTGGTTTAGGTAAACAAATTCTAGTTTTTGTTTCTTTTGGTATTTGTAGGTAAAATTTTGCTATAAGGAATCAAATGGGCTAGCTATTCCTGTACACTGCGTGTGTATCTACATCATGGCCTTGAAGCCGTTTACCAATGAGCAACTGAACTTCTTTAAGTTCTCCACACTTGTTCTTGATGAGTTCCCCAAAGTGTTGCGTGAAATTTTTATCACCATGTGGAATAGTAAGATTGCTCCAAGACCAGGGTTTATTACATGGGATGATAGTGCCCAAGTTAGGAACATGCTCCTCACATCTGAAGGAGGTAAAACTGATATACCCACTGTGAAATCCATTGAAGAGTGGGATTGTACTGCTTTGTTTAAAGCAACAATCTATGCCAAAACATTTGGTGGTCCAGGAGGCATAGGATCAACATTAAACGACTTATATTTAAAGAAAATGAAACCAGTCCCAGGCTCTTTTCATCCATCAGTTGAAAGCTCAACAGGAAATAAAGATGAGACGTATGCCTTGGCAATTGATCAACTGCGACTGTTAAGAAACAGACTTTGCCATTCACCCAAGTCAGAAATAACTAAAAGTGACTTCGATCATTATGTGCACTTGGTAATTAGTGCATTATCTGCAGTTAATGTTAATACCTCCTTTGTTGATGGAATTAGTCAGCTGAATGAGGATGATTTTCCCACTGCGAAAGTGGAAGAGTTGAATGAGCGTCGCTTAAAGGAGTTGCAAGCTATAACTTTGTTTCATGAGGAATTGGATCAGAAACTATCATCCATTGATGAGCGTACAGCAAATATTGAAACGATGGTTGGTAACATGAACTTGAGCAGTAGGAGAAGTGTGTCAGGTACTTTATGCATGCATACCTGCCATCTTTTTTGATCTCTCAAGGCCCGTTTACACGCACGATTTTCGCTGCGATTTTTCTCGTTTTGAAGGATGTGATAGAGTGGATACCTGGCAAATGAAATTGATTTAACTATTTTGCCAGTGCAATCGTCAGTGAATCTATTCAATCCCATACGCCAATAGGAAAAAAACCGCAGGTAAATCGCCTGTGTAAACTAGTCTTTAGTGAAATCCTTAAGTGACTTTGATGAAGGGCATAATGTCCAGTAATATTACAAAGCCGACTACTAGTACAACGTGCATAGAAGGTTTTTATTACCCTTTACCTCGTCACTGTAACCTATTCATCAGAATTTTACATTTGACATCCTAGATTCCTTACCCAAGCCGCACATTCCAAGCCCTGTTCCTTTCTTTACTGGTAGACAAGTTGAGATTAAAGAAATTGCAATACTTATTACTGGCCAATCAACACGACTGTTGAACATCTGGGGATCTCCTGGATTTGGTAAGACATCCACGGCCATTGAAGCAGCCCACCATCTTTTATCTCTTGGGAACCCTGTTTATTTTTTCAAATTTCAAGGTACAAAAACTATAGATGAATGTCTTTCACAAATTTTAAGTATATTTAAGAGCAGTGTAGTGGATCTTGGATTAACACCAGTAGACAGGCTAGTTAGTATTTTTAGAGAAATTTCTTCTCCAATTTATCTTATATTTGACAACCTTGATGATCTTCTATCTAACGAAGCCAATGGCGGCGAAAGCCTTTTTCGTTTACTTGATAAATTCTTAGATAGTAGTAGTGCCATTAATATAATATTCACGACAAGGGAACAGTTAGACACTACGCATGCTCAAGGCAAAAGCGTGAGAATTCGTGCTCTAAATGAATCATCATCGATCAATTACGTGCGTCAATTAATCCCCTCATTTTCGGAAACTATTTTTGTTAAGGTTGCCAGAATTTGTTCCTATGTTCCTCTTGCAATGAAACTTGTTTCTTCGTTGCTTGGAAATAGTTCTGAGGAAATTGCGACTAAAATACTCGAGGAATTAAATCTTTCGGGTAATCTTTTGCAACAGTTCGACAGTCCACACGAGAGTAACTTGCAAAAATTGTTTGACACACTTTTTGAGCAGTTGACATCAGCGGACAAGCGTACACTTGTTTCACTTGCTGTATTTTCGCCTGCCATAATTAGCCATGGTGCTGCAACTGACGTTGCTTTAGGAGTATCATTGCTCATGTCGAAAGCTGTAGCAAGCCTGAAAACCCTTTTGAAGAAATCTTTGATTGATGAAGATCCAGACGGAAAGTACTACGCTATACATCCGCTTATTTATTCTTTTATCGTGGGGAAAGGAAAACAACAGGATTTCCAAAACGTTGCAAAGTCTTCTGTGAATCGCTTTTGTAAGTATTACCTGGGTCTTTTTGAGGGATTTAATGATGATTTCCTTGCTGGAAAATTGGTAGACAGTCCCAAGCTACAAGACACAATTCTCCATCTGCCAAATGCTGTGCGTTTAATTTTCAACAGTGACGCAGAAAATATTCAAGATCTTTATAACGTTTTGTCAAAGTCTGAAATGTTCCTTTTCTTAATTGACGTTCCTTTCTGGCAAACAATGGACGTTCGAGAACTTTATCATTCAGCTATAGAAAAGTGCCGAGCCGAATATAATAACTCTGGTTGCTTGAAGCTGTACGTAAGCAGGTATGTTGGCAGCGTTGTTTTTTCATTGTTTTACCGTTCAAACGGCAATGTGGAGATACCAGAGGATGTACGAAAGGAAGTCATGCTCCTTCCAGATGGTACTGCAGCAAAATTGAGTTGCTGTGAAGGGATTCGACTCATATTCCAAGGAAATAAGAAGTCTGGTATTCTGCTCATCAGAGAAAACTATGATAGTTTGCAAAACCACTCTGATCAACAGCTTTTAAAATGTTTATGCTTACAGCTTCTTGCACTCTTGCATAGTGATTCTGAACAGCGTGTATACAAAAAAAAGGCCGTTGAGGTTTGCGAAGAGATTGGTAATCACCATCTTTTTCTAATTGATGAATGCGGTAGGGCTCTGCCTTCAGCCAAACAGGGAGATCTTTGTGAAACGTTGATATTATTCGCCTATGTTTTAAGCGTGTGGTCACGAACGTTTTTAGATAGCGACAGAAAAGCTCACTTTTTAAACTTTGTGACCATATCTCAACAAAAGAAGGAAAATAGTGGATTCGGCGGTTATTATTCAAGTCGAATACTTTTTTATGGCGATTGCATTTTGGCTGTTCTTGGTTTTGAGACTGGAAAAGGATATTTGTTGGACAAAACAATTACTTCTCTTTACCAATCTCTTGCGGATAGTACTTCTGCAGTACCGGGTCCGTACAATGCCATGTTAAACCAATTACATTTGTCTGATCGCTTGTTCAGTTGCTATATGTTTAAAATAAAATGTCAAGGTCAGAAAGAGCGAGGTCAGAGTATTGAAACCTGTCAACGTGTACTGGATCTTTCACTTAAGCAACATGGCAAAGAACATAAAGCCACGGCGATATGTTACTTTGAAATTGGAAAAGCTGAACACGCTGACGAGAATTATCGTCCTGCTCTTGATGCATTTAACGTATCTCTTGAAATTTACACCGCTATCCGTGAAGCCAATTCGAGTGATGACGAATTCGTAGCAGGTCTGTATATTGGAAAAGGAGAAACGTATCAGGCCATGAATAAATTTCAAAATGCCATTGCATGTTTCGAAAAAGCACTTGAAATAAGAAGGAAATTGATTGATCAGGATCTTGAAAAAATTGCCGAAGTCTTAGCTTTGTTAGCTTCGACCCAATTTCATTCTAAGGATTTGCCTGGAGCTCTCTTGTCATCTACAGAAGCGCTGGAAACCATCCTAAAACTATTTCCTGCAAAGCCATATTTATACGCTTTGCTAGTAGATTTACACGTTACCATTGCTCATGTCCATTTTGGGCTTGGCAACCAGGCTGATGGAATAAGTCATCTTAAAAATGTACTTGAAATAGACACAGATCGCGAGCAAGAACGTATCGTTTTCCAAAGTTTTATTTGTATGAGACTTTTAGAGTTTGAGACGAGTGGAACTTTGTACATGGAAAAGCTGAACCGCATTTTGCCAGCATTGAAGGAGTACAGTATATTTTTTTGGTCAAACGCGGTTTTGGTAATCAGCTCCCATCAGCTTCAGTTAGGAAACTTAAAAGCTGCTTTTACGTCTCTTCAAAACGTTCTTGATATTGAGGTGGGGGTTACTCTGAGGCAAGATGTGTTTTTGCGAGAGTGGATTGTCTCGTACTGCCTGCAAAAGGTTTTAATGGTCCCCGAGGTACTAAAGCCTAATAACTTTTCCCTGGCCAAAAAAGTTTCTGATAGAGTAATTGAAATAGCCGAATCACTACCCGAACTCAAACGAAATTGTTGGGTACGTCGGTATTATCTCTGTAAAGGCTACCTTTACTACGAAAATGAGAAATATCAGTTAGCAATTAAATTCTTTGATCTTAGCCTTTCGCAGCTTCCGAATGAGGGAACTACATTTGGAAATGTTCAAGGACTTGAAAGAAATGAATTGTTTTGTTGCTACATGCTAAAAGCGAGTGCTCAACTTTTTCAACACGATTATAGGGATGCGCTTGGATCAGCATATGAGGCGTTATCTATTAAAAAGAAGCTTTGTCCAGAGGGAAGCTATGAAGAGGCCTGTGCTTATAGCTTGGTGGCACAGATCGCTGAAAAAATGAAAAACAGAGAGCTAGCTGTTAACAATTTACGTCTAGCGTACAAGATGTCTTCAAGAGTTCTAGGAGCAAATCATTTTACTTCGCAGCAATTATATCTTAACTATGCTAGAGCTCTTGTAACTTCTTAGCTTAATAAGTTAATTGATCCTATGCGGATGCTGACTTTAAATTAAATAGCAACTTGATGAAAATATATTAACAAGACCAACGCCACGATATATTTGGTTACAAAACTATGTTTCAACGAATGAAAGTAGTTCAATAATGTTCATTGCAACGATCACCTCTTTCAACGCTTAAGTTGAAGGCCAAACATGGACTCATACAGTCCCAATTTTTGACAAAAACGAAAGGAATAGCAGATTATAATATCGTTACACTGTACCAAGCATGATGCCCTCTGACTCTGTCCAAACGAAAAAATGTTTGACTTCATTCTGCTCTTTAGAGAAAACTATGATAGTTTGCAAAACCACACTGATCAACAGCTTTAAAATGTTTATGCCTACAGCTTCTTGCAGTCTTGCATAGTGATTCTGAACAGCGTGTATAAAAAAAAAAGGCTGTTGAGGTTTGCGAAGAGATTGGTAATCATCTTTTTTCTAATTGATGAATGCGGTAGGGCTCTGCCTTCAGCCAAACAGGAAGATCTTTGCTGTTGTCCATAATTTTGACTGTCCATAATTTGCTGTTCCATAATATGCTGTCCATAATTTTGACTGATTCATCCATCGCTCGTCTTTTGAAATGTTAGCGGAGAAACATGGAACAAATGATTGGCTTACCTTGTTTGCTTTAAATCGTGAAGTTGTACTTTTAGCTTTAACTCAGAATACACAGTTGCAGTTGATTTCGTGTATTATGACGGCAATGTTTTTGGCAATGTCAGCACAGATATACTTGTATGCATGTTGTACTGCAAATCACACAAGTGTGAAGTTATAGTCACGATTAATTGACTATAAATATAATACTCGTGGGGGGATTGAGAGTGCAAGTAATTGGTGTTTGTTGTACACGGCATTGAATCTATACAGTTGAAGTTCTTTTAGCGTACACCTCCGAGCTTTGCCGAGATGCCCGTTTCAATGGGGGTAGACGATTGATAGAGGGTTATCATAATGGACTAAGGCCTCGTTGACACTATACCGGATTCAATGGTCACGATATCTTCGTTTGCTGTTAAGGAGCAATAACTACCAGCAAATATTGACAAGGCAGGCAGATTTTGTATATTCCTCTCTGTCATTACCATTAAAAATATTTATAGAGCATCAATAGTTGCAAAACTTGAGCCCCTCCGATAGCAATTTGGTTTAGTGTAAACGGGGCCTAAGTATTTCATAAAAGAACAATTTCGGGCGGAGATGCATCTGCTTAAAAGAGGTGACCGTCAGTGGGGCTTCCACTATTTATACTATTTGACCATCACTGAAAAATTTAAAACCTACTGTTGTTAATTTTTGTAAGTTGGCGATGCTCCCTCCTGACTTCGCTGTTGATCAGCAATGTAGAAAATTTGTTTCAAACACAATGAATCTTTCTAAAGCGGACAATTATTGTCCATATGGATACATGTCCGCCTTCGACGGGTGTCCGCTGAGAAACAGTTCACTGTAGCCAAAGTATTTTCTACTCACGAGTTGACCTGCTGGAATAACAACATCGCCGACTTAAGAGAATCAAACTTTGCGTGTTACAAGACTTTTATGACAGGGTGTACATAAAAAGTAGGCTCTTTGAAATTCGTCCTAGCTGCTTATTTGGCACAACCTACTGGGTTTCAACAGATGGAAATATTCCCACATATAAGACCTGTTGTTTTAGGCATATGTGGTTCAAAAACTGTCAAACACTAAAGTCCGGTTTTCACCTGCAACGCAAGCAAAGAAACAAAGCGATTCTTTTCTTGTGAGGAATATATAAGAACAAAGCGGATGGAATTTTATGTGAATTCTCGTTTGTTCTCCCTTGGCTTATGCTTGGATTCTTTTCATGCTTGTGCTTATATGTCGATGCTTATGTCGCACACCTCTCTGCCTTTTTTTTTTCCTTTTGCCTTACTTTATGCTTACATCGCTAGTGAAAACCAGGGTTTAATGTCGTGTTCTTGATTTGGAAAGACTTTACTTTCTTGAGGCACTCTCCAGAACAGTTATAGATAAATGTAATAATAAACATTGTTGACTGAAAGCTATACAGGAGAGAACTTCAAAAAAAATTTTTAAAAAATTTAAATCGGCATTTCTTCAACACTATTGAACTCAAACGATTGGAAGTCTTGTTAATAGGGCCTCTTTGCAGGCATTTATTTTAGAGATACATCTCCGTTTCACAAATGTAATCATTCACCCCCGCCTTGCTTTGTTCCCATCTAAAACGTTTTTGGGCCTGCATCAAATTAACACTATACCAAGAAACAAACGCCTGCTGAGAAAACAGTTGATATTTCAAATATGAAGGACTTTGAGTTTTTACATTATTAGTTCAGTAAATGGCAGACTACCATTTATAGTATATGAAATGCTGATTTAAATTTCAAAATATCGCCTTTTTCAAGACACACCTGTCTAGAGAAAAGAGAGCGAAATGTGTCATTGAACAACGTCTTCTTCTATATTTCTCATTATCTTAATTATATCAAAGTACTAACTTGATTTTGTACTCCTCTTTTACTTAATTATTTTATACACAAGTATATTGTAATTATGGATTGTCCTCTTTCCGAAAAACTAAGGCCTGCCAATTTTTAGGTTTTCGAGTAGGTTGTCCTCTGAAGCTCAAACTCAAAACTACAAAATCTCAACTTCTAACTCGGAAAGCTTAATTTTTGCGTAAATACAGCTTAACTGGAGTTTTAAAGAGTTTTTTCACGTCGTACAACCGAAAAATTAAAAGCTACTTATGTACGAATACTTTGGAGCATGATGCTTTTTGCGCTTAGAGATCGAGGTTTTGCAAAAGTTTTTTCAGTTTCATCTTCAGAAGACAAATAATTGACTTAGTTTTATGTAAAGGTAGATTAATGAATTGTTGCTATGATTTGCAATATGACAGTATTTTATTTTCATTGTTGTAGACTTAAAAAATTTTAACATTGTAGGCGAAAAGAAAATCGTTACACTGCATAATCCGATTAAAAATTCAAATTGCAATAATAATTACTGCCTGATTGGGCTATTTTCACTAGACATCTTTTATCGACCAGAAGGTCTCCCATTGGCGAGTAAAATTATCTGCCTTTAGCCAGAATAAAACGCAACCTCGTACCCAGCATTCTATCTACGCTCCCGGTGACCTCCCGCAGAAGCGTAGATAGAACCCTGTGTACGAGGTTGAGTAAAATACTGATTTGCTACGACGGTTAATATAGTAAATAGAAAGTGGCGCAGATGGCTTACCAATCTCTTGTCCATACACCAGGAGGTCTACAATGGACGAAGTTTCCAACCATCATCTTCGGCTTTTGATACAGATTCTCGCAAGGATCCATGCAAGCCATATAAAACGCGTAGTATAAAATATACTAACACATAAAAGTCCCTTAGTAATTTCATGACTGTTTCTAGTGATTTTTGGGGGTTTTTTTTTCATCTTTCAAAAATGCATCAGATTTCGGCAAAACGTGAAGGCTAAACACTGTTGTTGTTGGTGATTTTTCATGTCTTTCTTATCTCAAGTTTCAAAAATTCGTCGAATATGGGCGTAGTGTATTAAGGCTAAGCATTGTTTGTTTCGGGGATTTTGCAAAATTTTTTATGTTACAACAATTCGTCAAATTTGGGCGGACTAAACAGTGTTGTTTTTAGTGATTTTTCATGTTTTTCATCTTTCAAAAATACGTCAAATGTTGGCGAAATGTATGAAGGCTAAAGACTGTTTTGTTTTAGAGCTTTACATGTCTTATAGGTTATTTGCAATCACGTGCTTTTCTAACCAAGTGACGTTTTACTTGTCCGCCATCTGAAATCTTTAACTCACGTAATTGAGAACAACTTATTAAAATGCGTCAACTTTGAGCGAAACGTGTGAAAGCTAAACACTGTTGCACGTAATCGAAAACTTAAACGTACAGTGTGGGCTTGATTTACATGCATGTCCGAAACTAATGTAGAAATTTTTTATTTTTTAACTTTACACATATTTATTATAAAATCATCTAATTTTTAAATCCTACCATACAAATTAATTAAAATGTCTAGCGCAAAACTAGCCTTGGTCTTACAACAATTAATTTTCCTAAACGCAAGTTTGAAAAAAAATCACATCAAAACTACGCATAGTAATTACTTTCTAATAGATCAAATTAACAAGCTAATAAGGTTCGCTCACTACTAGATGAGGTCTCGTTTTCTATCTCGTAACTTGCTCTTCCAGTCGCGTCGATGCGCAGAGCTGACTTTTCTAAAAGACCCGCCCTTCTGCTAGAGCTAGGTCAACCTCTCCTTCAAAAGAGGAAATTGGTCTATGTAGAGAAGATCTAGCCCCACGTAGGCACGTAATTGCTGATCGTATTAGTGAAAAACTGAGTCTGCATCTCATCCAGTTGATTGTCTTACTATACGGTTTACCATGTTTGTCGGCGATCAAAGATGCGATTCTTTTACATACCACATTTGCAGTTACGCCCATACCACCCGCTGTTGAAAAGACTAGTGGAGAGAAAGATCGATGTTCTACTTCTTGGATTCGTTCGTCATACGCTCGTCTCTTCTCGAGCTCGTTTCTACGATAGCATTGTGAAAGGGAGGTATTGCGATAGCTCGGTGGCAAAGGGTTAAAAACCCTGACGTCAAAAAAATGCACG
The DNA here is from genome assembly GCA_025434845.1 of Phenganax subtilis. NCBI lineage: Eukaryota > Metazoa > Cnidaria > Anthozoa > Malacalcyonacea > Clavulariidae > Phenganax > Phenganax subtilis. The sequence goes on along the minus strand of JAOBYK010580778.1, from coordinate 1,223 downwards.
TTGCCGATCACGTCCCCAGAAACTTTCGGCTACGATTATATAAACAATTATATAAATCTAGTTCAACTTTGTGTAAACGATAAAATCCTGAGAGAGAAAGCATGTTGTATTAAATTTGTTGAGACTTGTTTTGGACGGATGTCGGCTGCATTTAATGTTAACAAAATTGCAGACAATTAAAGTCATGCCATGCCTAAAACAATAACTCTGGTTTTAACACATCACGCCAGCTACTGATATTTTGATACGTAATGTAAATTCGTAACCTGTGTTTTAGTTTAATAATTTCTTTGCTCAAGACAATTTGTGGAGAACTTGGGATTCTGATACACTTTTGTACTTTCTTGTCAATGCATGTCATAAGTAACAAATAGACGAAGTTGAGGACAAAATAGCTGTCGATAACAATTGTAAATTAATCAGTAGAATGCCAATGACTGTCAATAATTCAATGTTTCTACGTTCCTGTCCACCCCCACCATATAAGTGTCATCTTGCGTAAACCCTGTAGTCTGTACTCAGCTTATCTCTACGCCAAAAAGCTTCGATGTGCGCAGATACATGTACGTAGTAAGCATAGCGTACCTATTTTTGACTTTTTCTAATGAGCATCCGAGTTATCCCGTTTTGTCGAGTTGTGCCGATTTTCATAACTATCAGGCGTCGAATTTTTATCGCCTTAAATCATCGCCTTTAATTCGCCAAATTTAATATAAAACGCCTTCTTTATCTCGAATTTGACGTCCACGCAAAGTCTAACTAGGTTTACGCAACGTAGTACCTTTGAATTAGATGTGTATATTTGGTTGATACATATTCTTCGAAGCTTCTGAAATTGCTGCATAGTATTTATACTGTTAGATTTGGAACGCATATAGATTAGTATAGAGTTAATTAAGTAAAATAACGCCTGTGGCCATATGCGCACCAGGGGCGCCGCTTAATACTAAGTGTTTTCTGGTTAAGTGCTCAGTGATAGTCAACACGCTATTCGAATAGGACTAGCTGCAACAGGCTGTTTTTTGCCATATTTATTTCTTATTCTACTCTACTACTGATCTTGTTGGCGGATCACTACACTTCACCTATCGTCTATTGTCGTTCTACGGTGCGCGTGTAAACCAAATTCGAACCTACCTACCTACCTAGATAGATAGATAGAAGTCTTTATTGTGGTACTACTAAGAACTATACTCAAAGCACACGTTTGAGTTTACATGTTT
>JAOBYK010580667.1:0-11633 GCA_025434845.1 Phenganax subtilis | reverse complement strand
AATTTACGTGGTGTTTCCACAAAAACTGTATACTTTAGTATTTAATCACCATGCAAACTTTCAAAGAACTTATTACATGGTGTATACCTCAAACAAATACTGATATTGTTGTTTCGCCATGCAAAACTACAAGAATCTTGATATAAGTTATGTTTGAAATCACGTCTTTAAGATAAAATAAAATATTTAGCGGAGCAATTTGATGACCACCAAATTTTTTTATTTTTGAGCTGCTTATGTTTATTGTTTTTATTTTAGCGCTGTTCCTGTCCGTTTTTCATATAGGCATCAACACCATAGGTAACAAGTAGATAACCCCCCCCATATACCGTTCAAAGGATGCCGACACAATAGGGAGCACGCATTATCCATGTGCACAGGGTACGTACCTAGTTACATAATGAGGGTACGTACAGGGTACATATAAATTTTAATGAGCATTTATAAATACGCTGAATTTTGCATAGGCATTGTGAGTCTATAAATTCACCCATTTATGAACTACTGTTCATTGCATCGAGATCTTATTCACAGAAAAAAACTTTATTACATTTTGTCAAGATATCTGCCTGAAAAGACGAGCCATTTCTTCTTCTTCTCTTTTCTCTTCCAATCACCAGAGGACAAACAATAACTGCTTGTTAAAGATATCTCAGAGCATCATATTTATTACACCCGTTCAACTGGGTACGTACCCTCATATATATCTGTGCAGTGTTCATCTAACCAGAGTAATCGTAAATGAGGTTTCTCTCCGAATCAATTTGAATCAGGTTTTGAAACTCTCCGTAACAGACGAGACTCACAGCTGGCCATGGAGCGGTAGAGAACTTGATGTCATTTGCGAAATTTCCTCTTTGAACAACATTAAAATGAGGCGATGATCCACACATATCAGGGGTCAGATCAAATCCATAAACGGCATAACCGTTTGGAAATTCCTCTTGTGATATATCATTTCCACTGTTCCAGTACTTCAACAAATCTAGGGTTTCCCCCATAGGCAAGCTGTAGTGGTTTGAATGGCATGTCTTTTCCACTGATGGCCTGATATACAAAGGTTCTCCCTATAAAACAGCCTTACGGGAACTTTTGGAACGCGTGCCGAGGGCGATTTCCAGCTCTCGACAAATGATTTTTTAAAATAATTCATTACCCCCACGTTTATCCTGCTAGGATGGTGAGTTGGTAAATGAAAGGCCTTATACTTAAGATGTAATGTGCATAGCACTTAGTGGGTCGAGTCCCCCTCCTGGCAAAATCAGTGCTTCTCTCTCCCCCATGCTTTGCACAACAAAAAGTAGTGCATTTTGGTGGGCTCATTGCATATTAGCTTGTTTAATAGGCCGATGGAAGTAAGTCTAGGTGCCTGTTAAATCTCTGAATGCATGCATAATTCAACGCAGACACGGATTAAGGTTTACAACAATTTATTCTTTTCTTATGACAATTTTACAGTGACTCAACATACTGTCCAACATTCATGCGGCACAACGAGAGTGCTTTATTTTAACATATTAATAATGGCGTAAGTCATTTTTGAATGGATGATGTACTCCAGTATCATCATCATCATCATTATCATTGTCACGGAAATGCTGTCTCTCTTGTAACATACGTTGGAAGAGAAATTTTCTCTTTTTAACAGCAGCTTGTGTAGCTTTCTCAGGATCAAAAGAATCGTCTTCAACGAATTTATTTTTAGTGTCCATAATCTTCTTATGCACAGGATTCTTTTTCATTTGTGATATCCACTGTATGTGGTCCACATAAACGTCTTTCAGTTCTTTTGTCAGCTCCGGTAGAAGTGCTGAAAACGATTGTTTCCTTGCATCGATTTCACTAAATCCGTCATTTTGAAAAATTTGTACAAGTTCATTGTGCTTTTTGCAAAGTCTAGACGCTGCTTCATGTATTAAGGTTCCCCAGGGGTCGGAATCGTCTTCATCTTTGCCGACTTCGCTGTCTTCGCTTTCCTCGCTGTCGCTCTTTTCTTCACTGCTATAGTCTTCTTCTTTACTGCTATATTCTTCTTCTTCCTGTTGGTCATCACTATCGAAAACTTCGCAGTTGTCTGAAGAGGTAGTTGCACTTTCGTTGTAATCATCCATTCTTGCTCTCTTTGCTCTGGGCATAATGTCGTGGTCTTCCTCTTCTTCACAAGATGACATGGCATTATCCAGATAAACTCGTCTTTCTATGCTCGATAGCCCGTGAATGTCTCCCAAATGATTTGATAATTTAGAAAGGCCTTTCTTTCCGCATAAAGGACAGTCTTTACGCGTTCGCGGCATCTAGTAAAATGATTTCTTTTACGGGGTACACAGTTTTTAACAATTATGTCCCGCATATGCGTCCTTGAACGGGACCGAGGGACTTTGCTACGGGACGCATTTTGAGGAGTCCCGACATCCCGTAAGACTGTATTATGGTAAGAACTATTTTCTGCCCACCCATCAGATCCACAGATAATACTCAACGGGACCCAGGGACTTGGGTGCGGGACGAATTTTAAGGGGTCCCGTAAGACTATTTCATGTAAAGATTATTGTATGTATCGCTATCAAATGCTTGCAGTTTATTAAACGGGACCCAGGGACATTACAACGGGACCCATTTTGAGGTGTCCCTGCGTCCCGTTAGACTGTATTACTTTGGTAAGACTTACAGCCTCCGTAGTCATCAATCGGGCCTACGGGACCCAGGGACTTGGGCACGGGATGCATTTTAAGGGGTCCCGGCGTCCTGTTAGAATGTTTCATAAGAAGAACTAGTGTCTGATTGCCAGTTTTTCTAAGATGACAACTCATTATACTTTACAAAGATATTGTTACAAACCCTAATCGGTGTCTATTCTTTAATCCATGCATGTTTCCAGGCATATTTTTCTCTAAAATCAGTACGATTTTGTATTCCTGTTACTCCATTTTTTTTGAAACTGTATAAAAACCGATTTTCGGATTGATTGATGATCATTTTCAGAAGAAAATGGGAGTGGATGTGCAATTTTGTTGTAAGGGTGAATTGGTGATAAGATTGTCATGCTGTTATTCTACATTACCTGATATAATTCCGGAAAAAATATAGGATAAATATTTTTTGAGTGATGGAAATGTATGGGAGGAAATAATGGAGAAATTATAATTGAGAAAAAGGACGAAGTTTGTGATATTTATAAACAATGTTTGGAGACAAGTTATATTAACGATGCATATGATACATTTATGTATTTTGTTGATAAGGTTATCTTGGAGTAAGATTTGTTTTTATAAAATAGCCATTGACCATTGATTGTTATTGATTATGGTGAAAGAAAAAGTCCAACGAAAAGCAGAAACCTACATCCAAAGCTGTAGAGAGGAAAGTTGACTGCAGAGAACATGTAAGCAGTTTAACCTGTACATATAGCGGCAAATCCCGCAACGTGTGGATTCCACGCTTGGAAATGACGTCATTAAGATATCGGGGTGTGCTTATTTTTGATTGGTTCTTGGCAGTACACACGGATGTGCTTCCTTGTGGTTGGCTCTTGGCCGTACGCACGGATGTGCTTCCTTGTGATTGGCTCTTGGCCGTACGCACAGATATGCTTCCTTGTGATTGGCTCTTGGCTGTGCGTACGGGTGTGCTTCCTTGTGATTGGTTTCGAGTCTTGGGCGAAAAGTATAAATGAATGAGATGATTGATATAGATCAAAGTGCACTCTGCGTTCATAGAGTAAACACGATTTTTTTTTAATCATACGACTTTTGCGGAGAAGACCTACTTGGGACAGCATCGGTAAGTGTGTATTTACATGAAGTATTGCGTCTGGTAGTCATGACAACTCGAATTTTTGATATGAATTTTTGAAAATACAAAATTGAAAAGGTTTTTTTTCCTCTTAGATATAATAGCTAAAATTTGTTTTCAACACTAAGAAGAAACATGGACAAATTTATGGATAGTTTTATGGATTCCTGGACACCCGAACAGAGACAGCAGTTTTTAGCTGACTGGAATAACAATGAACCTTTTGAACAAATCGATTTAACACATCTGGAGAATCCAAACGAGCCAATGGGGCAAACCGGCCGAGGGCAGAAAAGATCTTTTGACAACGTGAACGAAGGGGCAAGCACATCAGAAGAGGTTAGCAATAGGTTGTCTAAAAGTTTTGCATGATGCTATATTCAATAGTTATAGGACCTATGTGATTTACACCATAACTTTTCTTATTTGATCGAGTATTAATTCTAAGTTTTTGAGAGAAACTAAATATTTATGCGTCTGTATAAGCAAGGGTTTTTCAACATAGAGTGCAACAGTTTATGTGTCCTTTCTGTCTGGTTGTAGGTTAGCGACAATAGCTTTTTTACTGTAAAAGATACCAAGCAAGTGCGTGTGAAAAAGTATCGTACAACCGGTATAGATTATACTTTGCAATTTATGGACACTTTTGCTCATTTGGAACTCTCGCAGTACCATCGTCGACTTCATGAAATATTTCAAAATGTGCTTTATAGAGTAACCCAAGATATTCCAGAGTACGATAAAGTGCGTTTTGTATTGCATTTGCCTCAGCTCGAATACCCTATTTTGCTCCTGTTTATGCCTCGTCAGCGATTAACTACCGAACTTGTATTAGCAGAAGTTGAACGTGTGATCCAGTCCAATCAAGAATTTCGGTTGAATGATTCTGTTAAAGTCTATTTGATTCATGTCGACATGCCTAATGCTGGTAAAGGAACGAAACGAAGTCATATCAATTTGGAAAAACATTTAGTGAACAAAAGATCCATCGTACACATCCAAAATAAAGATGAGTTGTGTCTTGCAAGAGCCCTGATTGTAGCCAAAGCCAAGATTGGGAACGACAGTCAGTATAGAAGTATAGTTGACCATCGGAGACCATTACAAACACGTTTAGCTCAACAATTGCACGAGAAAGCTGGCGTCCCCCTTGAACCCTGTGGTTTAGATGAGGTCAAACAGTTCCAGGCGTATTTATCCGAGTACCAGATCAACATCGTGTCCAAAGAGCACCAAAACGCCTCATCTTTTCTGGGCCTGCAGAACAAGAGAAAAAGATTTACCTGTTTCTACACGATGGTCATTACGACGTGATCACAAGCATGCCTGGCTTCTTTGCACAAAGCATTTATTGTCATACTTGTAAGAAAGCCTATGAGCACGTTATGGATCATTTATGCCCTGATGCTTGCAAGTGTTGCCGTTTCCCAAATTGTCCCATTGTCTTGTGGCGTCCATGCAAAGATTGTCATCATGTCTTCAAAAGTCAAGCATGTTTCGACTGACATAAACAATGCTCAGACAGCGGTAAATCCATCTGTTCTTTGCTTGTCAAGTGTGATCAGTGTCAAACCCTTGTCAGACAAAATCAACTGCGACCCGATCTACATCATTGTGGACAAACTCAATGCCGAACCTGCATGCGATACGTGGACATCAAAAACCACCAATGCTACATGCAACCGGAAAGAAAGAAGAAACAACCAAAGGAACAAACTAGAAATGATGACGTGCCTGAAAACGGTGTTGATGCGAGATGGTTCTTGGACACGGAATGCCAGCACGGGGAAAGAGAACCGAACGGAGAAGAAGAAGAGCCTCAACGCGGTTATAGTGAACTTTTGTTCTTCGATTTTGAATGTCGACAAGAAAACGGGACTCACAAACCCAACTTATGCGTGATCCAGAACGAGGCTGGTGAGGAATGGGTACTCCGAGGCGACAATACAAGAAATGAGTTTTGTGAATGGCTGTGCACCCAAGAACACGCGGGCTGTATTGTGTTAGCGCACAATTTCCAAGGCTATGATGGCTATTTTATTCAACAATATTTACACGAAAATGGTATTGTTCCCGAAGTGATTATGCGTGGTGCCAAGATCCTGACTCTGTATGTGAAGGTGCTCAACATCAAGTTTATCGACTCCTTGAACTTTATCCCCATGAGATTGGCTGACCTCCTGAAAACCTTTGGTTTTGATGAACTCACCAAAGGCTATTTCCCTCATCACTTTAACAAGAAACAGAACGAGCAGTATGTGGGTGAACTTCCTGATGCTTCGTGCTACAATCCTGATGGCATGTCTCCGAAAGACAAAGAAAAATTTATGGAATGGCACACTATTTTGAACGAGAGCAATTATGTGTTTGATTTCCAGAAAGAAATCCTGAACTATTGTCGTTCCGATGTGGACATTCTACATCGTTGTTGCCTCAAATTTTGCAATCTCTTCCACGATATCAGTGACATCGATCCGTTCGAGAGCTGTTTGACCATCGCATCAGCATGCCATCTCGTGTTGCAAACCAATTTCCTCCAAGAAAACACCATTGCCATCATTCCTCCACACGGGTATCGTCCAAAAGCTAAGCAATCTATCATGGCTCTGAAATGGCTATCCTACACGGCTGAAAAGCATGAAGTCTACATTCAACATGCCCGTAATGCTGGAGAGAAACGTGTTGGCAATTATTTGCTCGACGGATATCACCAAGAAACAAACACCGCTTATGAATTCCATGGCTGTTTTTGGCATGGTAAGTATATGTATATGTATGCTTTGTTTTTACACACGATACTACAATATGTTCTATTTCTATAGGCTGTTTGAAATGTTATGCTCGCGACACTGTCAACGCCGTCAGCAAAGCTACCATGCACGAACTTCACCAAGCAACCGTGCAAAAGAAGCTGTACCTGAAAGAACATGGCTTCAATGTAGTCGAAATGTGGGAGTGTGACGTGAAACGTGACCTGGCACAAGATGACATCATGAAGCAGTATTTCAACCAGTAGGATATGGTGGACCCTTTGGAACCATGCGCTGCCTTTTTTGGTGGATGAACCAATGCAGCCAAATTGTACCACGACTGTAAAGATGGTGAAAAGATCAGGTATGCACTAATTATTTGAGTAGATTTTCCTTAGACTGTTTCCTTACAAGCATAGGGTCCCAATCCCTGGCTATTAAACATTTTTGATTGACGACAGTATGACGTCATGATGACGTCATTCCCCCCTAGGTACATTGATTTCACCAGCCTCTATCCGTGGTGTAACAAGATGACACATGCTGTGGTTGGTCATCCCGTTATCATCACCGAGAACTTTGATGACATTTCCACCTATTTTGGCTTGATCAAATGCACGGTCCTTCCACCTCGTGGTCTATTCCATCCTGTACTTCCATATTGCACCCAAGGCAAACTGATGTTTCCTTTGTGCAAAGCTTGTGCTGATACGTGTAGTCAGATTCCCTGTACTCACTCCGACCGTGAAAGAGTCATCCAAGGCACGTGGTGCAGTGTTGAGCTGGAGAAGGCTATCGAGAAAGGTTACCAAGTATTGCAGCTTCATGAAGTTTGGCATTTTCCACAATCCTCCACCGAACTGTTCAGCGATTATGTCAACACCTTCCTGAAAATCAAACAAGAGTCCAGCGGGTACCCAAAGGATTGTGGTACTGAAGAACAGAAGCAACAGTACGTGGAAGAATACCTTCAAGTGGAGCAAATTTTATTGGAACACGAACAGATTAAGTACAACCCTGGTATGCGTGCCTTGGCAAAATTGATGCTCAACTCGTTTTGGGGTAAGTCAACGTTTTGATCAGAGCCACATTTCTGAATATTGCTACATTTTCCATATGTTTATTTCTTAGGCAAATTCGCACAACGCCCCAATATGACCAAGGTGGAAATTATCAGCGACGTGCAAACCTATTTGGATTACTTGTCCTCGGACCAAATCATGGTGCTCGACGCCTGCTTCGTGAGCGATGAAGTCGTGGAACTCCACTATGAGAACAACGAAAATTTCATTTTGTCTGATCCTAAAACCAATGTGGTCATTGCTGCTTTCACTACCGCCTATGCTCGCCTAAAACTCTATGATGTGTTGGATATGTTACAAGAACGCGTGCTCTACTACGACACAGATTCCGTGATCTTCGTTAGCCGACCAGGTGATCCAGAACCACCGACTGGTCTGTATCTTGGCGAATTGACAGACGAATTGAAAGGGGATCATATCACCACGTTCGTGTCTGGTGGGCCCAAGAATTATTCTTATCGTACCAACACGGGTAAACTGGAGACTAAGATACGGGGTATCACCCTAAACTGTACCGCACGCCTAAAGATAAATTTTGACGTCATCCTGGAATTGGTGTACTTACATGCAATCTAACACAAAACGCGTCATGTCACCGTTGACATACCGTCCAAGATTACGCGAGATCCACGAAGCAAGACCATCAAGATGAAACGCATGAAAAAGGACTACCGTATCATGTATAATAATCATGTAATTGTGGACAATTACAAAACAATACCTTATGGATTTTAAATACATGGCCTTCTATATTGGTAAAAGTTTCTATATTTGTTAAAATACGATTACAATGTAAAGTTCAAAATACAATTGAAATAACTTTGTTCAAAATGTTCATTTATTTTCAATCTTCAGCTTATGGTAATGCTCCAGATTCCTCCTTTTTCATTTGAACTATGCTAATATTGCACCCATTTTGCGTGATCGTTGATCTCATTCTCTCTGTTAGTCTTTGGCTCTGATACTTCATACACAACATCTCGCTGTGGTATAGGATTAGGCGCAGTATTTTCACAGGTTGTATTGTATACAACGCATTTCACTTTTGGTTGTAGCTTAGCTTCTTGTAGGTACTTTCTTCTCTGTTCAATATCCAGCAAATGTACGTCCGCAAGATTATTCGCCAGTCTTACTAGGTATTTTGCACCGCAATTGGGAACAGGACAGTCACGACAAACACGGTTAGTCATGTTGACAACTCGAAGAACAGATGCAAATGATTTGTTTTCGTTAAATAATTGACTTATATCAAAGATCAGGCGGGCCATAAAAGACCTATAGATAGGCGAAAAGGGTCAGAAGGCAGGCAGAAAAGGCCCACAGGCAGGCTAGAAGGGCCAAAAAGCAGGCTAAAAGGGCCAAAGGCAGGCTAAGCAGGCTGTAAAGGCCAAAACGGTCCAGAATGGGGCGCTCAACCCCATAACCTTTTGCCATCTTATGTCGTTTCAAATCATAGGTATTCATTTGCTCAAATTACTGTCTTAGGGTTGGAAGTGCTTTTTCCTAGTAGAGATTCAATAAGCCTATAACATATATCCCTTATCAGTTTACATAACATAAACTTACAGCTAACAATATTGCTAACTATATGCATGGGTGAGCATTTGTTTTCGCATTTTCCCACAAAGCGTTACGCGTATGTTTTTGAGTGAAACCCGTAAAACATTGGCTGATGGGGTTACCGCTGCACTATCAAAAACAAAATACACGACTTAACGTTTGTAACTATAGATTTATAAGGTATATAACAATGAATTACAACAAGAAATAGTTCTTAAACATATTGTCCAGGCTTAACAGTGTCCTCCAGCTTAGAGCGCTTGACTTTGTATACTGCTCCATCTTCCGTGAGTACAAGTTTGCGTTTCTGCCCTTCATGCTCCACAGACTTAACATCCAGGATTTTGACCGCTTTGCGTTTCTTCTTCGCATGTAGCAACGGTACTTTGTCATAGTGTAGAGCGCCAGCCCAATCACCATGTTGTAGCACTTTGCAGAGGGTGAATTTCTTTGTTGAGGAACTGGATATGAGAATCTTACAACCGACATTCAAGTGTTCTTTTTGCTGTTCCAAGCTCTCCCCAGCCAGGTACGTTTTCCCATTCTCCAGTTTGACAAGCAGTTTCTCTTGCCCGTAATGCTCAACATGGCCGATTGCCACAGGTGCATGGTGCGAACCAAGGGGAAGCTCTGTCTAATATCTCATTTGTCTGTAGGGCACCATGTTTTTTTGTGCAAGGATAGGTAAAGACATCGCAGTTTTAACGGTGCTCGCCTGTTGTAGCTTTGCTCTCTCTCGTTGCATATCTTTTCTTATGTCTTCCTGTATATTTTGAATAGCGAAGAATTTGTTTGGCTTGAATATGCGTTTGTATGATCCTGGAGTCAATCCCTTACAGTAGACGGTGCTGAGGAGATGGTTATATTGATCTCGACGATGCAACGCATGCCTTTTCTCTGCTACCGCATCTTCGAACGGTTTTCGACGTTCTTGAATTTCTCTTGCCGCCTGCTCAACCACATCTTTCCATTGGTCGTTTTGTTCTTTCTTGGCGGCCCGTCTTTGCTTTCCCGGTACTTTGACTTCTAACAGACCTCCATGACATAACTCTATCTCTTCTTGTCGGTTCTTACCAGCGCGTTCTAAGTATTCAAAACAAGGTGTGCAGTGCTCGTGGGGAACAAATCCCGCCTTCTCTAACTGCTGTAAATGTTCTTCTTCTTTGCTTTCTTCGTACAAGTTGCCTTTGGACACCAGATATGTAGGAAAATCTGCGGTGTCTTCTGTTCGACTTTTAAAATAGCGTGCTCCAGAAATATCCACGAGCGTATCCTTGGTTTTACCACTTCTAGTTTTGCTACGGTCACAGACTTCGATGATATCCACGGGCAGTTTGGAACTAAAAGTCAGATTGGCAAGAAAATGCTGCTCGTCCCCTGACCAGATTGGTAAAAACTGTCCACTTATGTTCTTGGTCATCTCGTTGTACGTGCAGACGATCAATCCAATATTATGTGTTCTGTCAATGACGACCAAACTATGCGAGAAGGCATCACAACAAGCTTTCCAGGTGTCGGCAAGTGGAGTTGAGTAGACCAACGAAGGCGATACGTATTGTGTTAGGCGCTTGAGGGTGTCCTCGATGACGACATCACAGGGAAGATTGTCTGTGCAATGAAACGACACCTCTGCCCGAGTAAACCCACGATCTTTGGCTAGATCACGAGACTTAGCCAAACGTGTGTCTTTTTGGCATACCCAATCGTTCCATGACTGTCCGACGCTTTTACTCTCCAACATCTGTACCATCTAGTTATAAATTCTGCAACGCGTCTTCCAACCGTCAGCAGTTTCCATGTACGTGAGACAGTTGTTGCCAACTTGGTCACTGTTGTTCAGAATTGTTTTGTCTGCATCCGTTGTACAACCATGTATGCGAAACCCTTCATTTCTTATCAGATGGTGGATAACTTCATCTTTATCAAAACTGCCTGCGTAATGTATGGTAACATCGATATCCTTTAAAAAGATATTTCGAATCTTGTGCTCGTTGGTGCGTAGGAACTCAAAAACGCTGGAGTAGTCCTCGTCCTCGCAAGCAATCTTAAGTTCTTGCACGTAATACACAGTCTCATAAGTTTCTCTGGATTTAAGACGACCATACACGTTATTCAGATCATTCGGTCGTTCCTTAAGAAGTGACAAAGCGCCAGCTTTGACTTTGCATTTCTGCAAACCATACCATGACCGATTTCCTTGTAGGTTTTCTTTAGTAGTTAACTATTATAAGTACTATCTTTTTTATGAAGGCGCGGTGGCTAAGCAGCAAATTAGTATAAGTTACTATTACAGATTTTTGCTGAATCAGCAAAAAAGGATAAAAATTTAGTGCCTTTCCGGGGGGGGTTTGCATAATGAGTTACAACCCACATGATCGATGCGAGGAACCAATGATATGGCGGGATTTGCAAAGGATCGTTTAAAAGTTGAAATTTGCACAATTAGTGC
>JAOBYK010580556.1:0-11635 GCA_025434845.1 Phenganax subtilis | reverse complement strand
CATAATTATCATATTTTTTTGTTTTTCACGACAATTGCGTTCTTCTTGCGACAGTGGCATTTTTATGAAAACCGGAATATGACAGAATTACGACGAAATGCGACAATTCCGACAAAATATGACAGCAATGGAGGCCTGGAGACTAGAACATCGTTAACTGTTTTCCGGCTAAAAAAATATTCCCAATCGTAAATTCTCAATTCGTTGACTAGTCTATGAAATTGGCTTTGTTGTTGCCTCATTTGAAACATTTTTCTAACCCAAAAGTTAAGTTGTTTGTATTTTCTACGTTAAATGCCTTTTCTTTTTAATTAAATGCACTAGCAGCACGACTAACTTCTCACGGCGAGACGCCATTTTAGAGAGTATTTAGTTTTCCCGCCAAAACATTAAACTATTACGACTAAATGCGTTAGATACGGCTTGTGATTTTCATATGTCAGATTGTGCATAACAACGAATTACAACGAATTACGACACGTGAATTACGACAAAATATGACGAATTATGTCATATGAAAATCAAATAAATCGTAGATGCTAGGAAGCAAATATGGCAATCCGGCGAGTGGAAGCACTGGACACACGCTGCTCAAAATTGTACACCAGACACTACAGGCGGGAAAATAAATTGTTTAGTTCTTTCCGTATTCACGGTAACGAACGTTTCTTCACAAAGATTTCGGGTTCTTTTTTGGGAAATTTTTGCGTTAAAGTGAAGGTAAGTGATATTTTTTTCCTTAGAACAATAGCTTGGTCTCATTTCAATCGCGCATTAGCGTACTTATTTAATTGCTACATTAATTCTTTATTGGGTATGAACACAAATACAAATATAGCAACATCAATTTAGCGCGAATTTATCATTAACGTGGAACAAAATTCATCCCAAATGGAGCGGGCACCCATATGCAAACAATATAACAATCATCATTGATCAAGTCTGTTTGATTATTGCTATAGTATTCACGAGACGTTCAGTCAGCACAGTTCGATTACCGCACAGGTTATAAACTATGGCTTGTGAAGTGGAGCATGAATATTGACAATTTTTAGGAATTTGTTCTTCCAAATAATCTACAATTTATTGGGATCATAGTGGGTTAAGTTCAAGTTTAACAGTCAGTTTAGGTCACACAGAATTCATGTTCACTGAGATGATTAAAACCTCGGTATTCAATAAACTTCGGAAACTCTTTTAAAGTGATGAATTTTCTTGTTCTGCGAATCAATCAGTAGCAGTAATGGCAGGTCATAGCAGTCGCACCACTAGAAACCACAGTTCATTGTCTAGAAGTGATCTATGAGGGATGAAGTATCTATTGTAACCCAACTTGGTTCTTTTATTAATTGTTCATTATTGATAAAAACTAGTTAAAAAATTGATTTCTGATACCAGAGGTGTTGGATTATCACTTAGCTGGTGGTGATTAATGTTGCCCATTATGCTTTCATTTGCTTTGCCTTCAATCAATTTCAGGCAGTTTTCAAACTGAAGTGAAATGTCATTTGAAGCTTTAGGCGGCAGTCTGTATCATGTTGTAACTAGAAACACCCTGCCGTTGTTTTGGATAATTTCTATTGTCAGCATAGCAATACTATTGTTGTTTAAATCAAGCGTTAGAAAGCTGTTAATTATACATCTGATGAAGAAAACGACACCACCATTAAATCTGGGACTAGCTAACAGTTGTGGGTCGAGGGTAGAATGTTGTGGGTCAGGGGTAAAATGTCATGGGTCTTAAAAAGATGGCTTAGATGAACTTCATGAGATTTTTAACACATCTACATATTGAGCGGCTGTCGGCCGTGTAAGACAAAAGGAAATGACAAACACTGTCACCCAAGCTATTTTTAAGTTTTATGTATATTTTCATTACTTTGGACAAACATGCTGATATTAGAATTATGAAGATTATCTAAAATGCAAGAAATGAATTGTATATAAAACAAACCGGCATATGTATATGATGAAATAAATTAAGACTGTAGTGTCTGTCACACACCCATATTATTATATATTACGTATTGTAACATATTCGACCATAAATGCTTGCAAAAAAGTAAGTATTCATGGTCATATTAAAGGGAACATGCAAAAAATGCAAAAAAGTTTCAAGTTCAGAAAGCAATAACACGGCAGTCAAGTATAGATATTTCAATCAGGTGCAATTGCACTATCGGGGCCTATTTTAGTGAGCAGTATTGCACTTTTTGTGCAGTATTGAATGCAAAAGTGTGCAATGTTGAAGTTTTGTAAGAATACACCCTGGCACTGGTTGGCATACAGTGCAAGTAAATTTCTTACATAACATTTTCAAGTCCAGGAAATCTGTCTTTCCTTGAGCAGTTGCGCATGATTTATTCATTGGTTTTGTTTTTCATAGTGAAACCTTCATACTGCGATGGAAATAAAATAAATCAGAGGTGTCGAGCTGTCACATATTTTACTTATACAACGGCATCATCTTCTCATCTTAAAGACCCACGACATTCTACCCCTGACCCACGGCCGTTAGCTGGTTCCTTAAATCTATTCCTATCCTTGGAAATCCAGTTATAGCAACAAGTTTTTATTTGTTCAGGCACAACACAGCTGTCTATTCTGCTTTAATCTTATTACAAGAATGTCAACTTCATGTTCATTGCAATTCTTAATTCGTCAATATATTTTAGTAGGCTAGTAATGTTTAAGCTTGTTATCTTAAAGCTATGAAGTTTTGGCACTAATTTTTCATGTGCAGTAGGGTATTTTCTTGCATCATTCCGGGCCGCTGAGGTAGCATCATGTTTTTCATTACATGAACTAATTATGCAACACATATGGTAAATGCATTCCTGGTCATTGGCCTTCTGGAAGTCTTAGTCAGTGCTTTAGAAAATCAATAAGGTTCTTTGCCAATGCTGCTGTACTGGTAACATTTACGTAGTAGTAATGTGGAGGCATTAAGCTTAGGTAAAAGTAAGTGTGCTTTTCTGGTCTTCATATTTGACAATTCATCTTTTCAGAAGTAGCAATTTTAAATAGAGTATTCTCAAACTCATTAAATCAGAATCGTTACAATTCGTTTTTTTGACAGAGCAAAGGCAAACAATATAGTTATTAGTATAAATACAGGATCTAGAACAAGTTTTCAAATTCAGTGTTTAGATCGGTTTTTCTAATTACATTAAAAAGAACTAAGAATAGAATACAAGAACAACGAGCACTCAAACATGTATATTCATATACATAATGTATACATTGAAAAAACCATTGTAAATAGTTACGTAATTCAGCTTATACGCTGCGAAGTAACTATATATATATCAATTATCAACTATCAAAATGTTTCAAAGTGGCGCTCTGCACCTTTCACCCCTGAGGTTGTGGATTCGATTCTCAATGAGGACTTTCCTTTCTCATGTGAGAAGAGTGTGTCAACTACTCTGCCGAAAGTCGTAGGTTTTCCCCGGGTACTCGGGTTTCCTCCTACAGGGAAAGTTGACAGGGAGGGCTAGGATAAACAGTTAGGAAACTAGAAATTGATTGTTGTAAAAATAGACAGTTAAAGGTAATACATATTCATATACATAATGTATACATCAGAAAACTATTATAAATAGTTACGTTATTCAGCTTATACGCTGCGAAGTAACTATATATATCAGCTATCAACTATTCTGACGTACATTGTTGTTAACAGTCACCTTGTTTAAGTCACTATTCCAAAACAAAATCTCATACCTCTTGTACAAATTTGCACAACCAAAAGTTCAACGTTTTAGGAGTCGTCATTGACGAATCTGAGTTTAGGCTTCTAACGACTAACGAATCGAGAACTCGGAAAATTGGCTCTTTCGTTTTCCAAGCTCTGAATTTGAGCACCCACATCGCGTTTGTTCTGTATAGATTTGAGAGACTGCAGGTCTTAGTCGTTTTGAAGATTCCTCTTCGCTCGATCCTTTAGCAAAACGTTTCAACATCGAACACACATGACATGTGTAACTGAATGAAACTATGCATACCTCCACCCAGGCGTGAACTTTGATCATTGCATGTTACTTAACCTTCCTGTTTGAAAAAAGAACAATAGCTCCAGCTCCCTTGACATTAAGAAAATTTAATGAGCTTGAGAAGTTATTTCCTATCCATTGTCTTATCCTGTGTTTACAGTAGGCGTACAAAACACTCGTCATTAGTTGCTCTCTCGGCTTCGGCGTCATTAGTTGCTCTCTCGGTAACTAATGCCTCGTCTTTAAAACCCTACTGCTACAAACACAGCTCCTCGAATAGTAAATAGTTTCCTTGACAATTTCTTCTGGTTCTTTGTGTCTGATGTTTTGTCCTTACATGTAGTATGAGGGACTACAGCAGTTTAGCGGACATCTTACGCCGCTGGCCGTCCAAATACGTATTAGATTGAGAACGTTGAGCCTGCAATCCCACCCTTGCTTATAAACGTCTTCTTGTCAATCGAACATTACAACCTTGATAGTTTGAGCATCTTGATCAAATGAATCGCCCAATCCAGCTATTTGTCCTTCAGAGGAAACGTACTGTTGTTGGATGCAACGTGTTTTGGTTCTCTTGGAGATTTGCATGGATTTGTCCGAAGCATTTCTTTTTACCGGGCTTGATCACTCTGCTCGTGAAGTTTTGTCACCGATCATAAAGTTATTACATGCTGTGTCTTTTTCGTATGGCTGGTCTTCAATCTGCAAATTAGAAAATCTATTCGATTCTAACATCATCCTAACATATGTCTGGAATAATTGTTTAAACAATCATTTGTTAGGAGGGTTCCTCTGACGCTTTGGAAGTACGTAGTTTCGTACCGCCATTCCTTCTCACTTTGACTGAATATTGGTGTTTGTTCATTACGCGCCACTGTTTGAATACTGTTCATGCCGCATTGTCGTAAGTGACTTGAAATGTTCGCTTGAAATCGTCAAATGGATGTGTCGATTCTCTAATTATGAGTGTTCTAGCAAAAGCCTAATCGTCTAATTTGATCTACACTTGGGAACGCTTTGTACAACCTTGCATCCTTGAACTTTTTCAATGACTTGTCAAAATTTCTTACATTTCGACTTAAAATAAGTATATGCCACATTTATTTCTATAGCACTAAATATAATTTATTTAAATTGTGCTCTTCAATCAAGTTCTTTTCGTTGCGATGCTTTTGTATGTGAATGCTTGAACTGCCCACAGTACGCGCAGCGTACCTATTTTTTAAACAGTGAATGCAATTACTCAGTGCGGCGCATTGCTAATTCATTGCTATCTTTTTAAATCATTTTAGTGTCCCGTGATAAACCATAGTGGAATAATTTTCATAAATTTTGAAGTCGCCCTGTACACTAACTCGATAAAGGTCTTGCATGAGGCAAATGTGATGTACTCGCAACGAGTGAAGGAACACAGTCGGCAAAGATTGATAAAAAATGCCGTAAAATCCCTGACAACAGACAGGACTACTTCTGTTTGTGTACAGCGAGATTATGTTCGCAAAGTCTGGCAGCAGCTTAAAGAGCAAAGCGATAGGCCACAACCCTATTCCATCCCTGAAGTTGAAGACATGATCGCAGAATGGGAAAAGTTTCATGACAGCGAGACGCAGAAAAAGAATCCCTCAGACTTACGGGTATGTTATCTTGCGGGAGAAGATCCAACCAATGATCTACGCGTTTTCAAGGAAGCCGGAGTAATTCGTCAAAACATTTGGGGAGTCGAAAACGTGACTAAAAAATTGAACAAAGCAAGTGAAAGTGTTGGTGAGGGGACAAATATTAAACTCTTCCATGGCAGTCTTAAAACGTTTTTAAAAGACATGAAAGGACGTAAGTTTGATATCATTTACTTTGATGCTTGTGGATGTTTGACGTCCAAGAAGCAGGAGACACTCGAGACTATTGGCGCGATTTTCTTTTACGACCGACTCGCTTCCCCAGGAGCTTTAATCTCAAATTTCTCGTTCCCACCAGTAGAAGACAGCCACAAACATATTATCAGCGAGTTTCTGACGTATAAGCTATGGGACACAACGCACTCATTTGAGACGAAGCAACACCTTAAAACAGAAGTTGAGTCTCGAGTACTCGATGATTTATATAGTGATTATGTCACTTATCAGATTATTGATTCTGCCTCTACGTTTATACCAATAGCTACAATGCTTTTCTCTGAGCATCAATCTTTGTGGGAACAACTTTACAATGATAAACGAAAGTTTTTAAAACACCAAGCAATTCGCTCCATCCCTCACTCACTGCTTGAACTTACTAGAAACGTAGAGTATTGCGAAAGTAATTGTGAACCATGCGAAACATGGTGTGACGAAATTCTACTGAAAGTGCTTTCCATCTCGGAGAGTGAAGATGAGAATAGTAACCCTCCGAAGAAAAAACCTCCGAAGAAAACACCCCCGAAGCTCTCCTATTTGGCTGCAATTCATCTCTTGTCCAACTATTCACCATTCATCTTACAGTTTACAAATACGAAGTTACAAGAAAATTTGGCCAGAATACCTGAAGACCTTGATACGCAATTTCACAAAACTTTCTTGAGCGACGGCAATGAGAAGAATCGTTTTTCAAATATGGCAGTGGAGATTTTGTACGGTCAACTAGCGCATCCCTCGTTTCTTGTCAAATCCCTTCGTCTTAAATATACTGCCAAGACTAGACCAATGTATGCTGATGTATTTATTTTCGACAAGTGTCGATACCTGTACGATCACTTCCCGAGTGTTCATAACGTGCCTTCTACTGCGGCGAATGGTTCTGCGCAGGTGTTGATACGTATAATTGCTAACTGCCTGCGAAGACATTTTGCATCTACGTATGCAGACAAACTGAGCTGTTGTAATTTTGGTGAAAGTTTCGATACAAGTGAATTTCCGCAGTTGAGAATTCCAAAAAGAGAAAGTTTGAACTTCAACTATTTTAAAGAAAGAGGCGACGAACTGGTGAGAGAGAAAGAATTCGAAGAAGCAAAAGAGTGTTATGACACATGTGAACAGCTCTGTTCGGAAAAGATCGTGGATAAACCAAAAGAATATCAGCAGTGGGAAACATCACAGAACGTGTTACCACTGTAAAATGGTATGGAGCTATAATATTCTGAGTCTGACTATTGCTTAACCCTTTATTACTATATCTACATGCCTTCTGTATTCACTAACTTATCATCGCTACAACAATCTATACTTATATCGTCAATTTCCTAGGGTGTGTCCTTTGCACCTATTGAATTACATTATACTTAATCACTACATTACTTCACTTCTTTTTTTTTTATCTTTCAATGTTAATGTTAAAGTACGGTATCGTTATCCTCGATTTGTAAAAAGCTTTCTTCCTCGACTCTTGATCTTGCTTCTTAGTTGTGTTAGTGTGTATTATTTATTTACTTGTAAATGTATTGTATGTAGTTAAAATTTTCTAATATTTATATATCACACCTCTTTTGTAAATCAGCTCTTGCTGAAAAGAATTAGTGTGTTTAAATAAAGTTTGATCATCATCAAAAACACATGGACGTTACCTCCGACCAGAAACTTGAAGCCAAATTGATGAAGTTAAGCCCAGTCTTTTTATACAACAAAAAACACTTTTATACATTTCCAAAAATTTAGGTCAAGATGCACTAAAAACTTCGTTTGAGAAAAACGTAAAATGCATTAACCACAAAGTTTCCACGATAAAAACCTCTTTGAAAACTCTAGAGTAAAATATTATTGATTAATTTCTATAAAATTCGTACTTGGACTTTTTGGAGGAAAACGCAGAGAGCGAGGAGTGGAGCTTGCCGTGTGAATTTCCTTAAATTGCTCATTCGTTTTCCAAAATAATTCTTCAGAAAGTTGGGAAAAAGATATTTTTCTAAAAGTAACGTACCTACGACAATTCAATCCAGTGTTGTAGTAGCATAATATTCAACAGCATATGACAGCAACTATTAACACTAAAGTTTCTTTCTTCGCATTCTCGCTCTTGAAATGGTCAGGCGAGAATGTATTGCAACTTAAACACACGCGTCTGGAGGTAAAATTTGGTTTCATCCGATCATAGACAAGTCCTAATGGAGGTAGCGTTCCAGGTGTTATATAGTTCAGTGCTAGAAACATGGCTTTTGGACGTTTTCAACCAATCAGCGCTCGCGTTATTTAAAGGTAATCTTATAAAATAATTAAGACATAAGGACAATTACTAAGAGTAGACATTAGTTGCAATGTAACAAGCCTCATGAAATAAAGTGTTAATATTATCAGACAAAGTTTTTTCTTCCAATCGCCTGGATTCTACGAGCAACTATAAGCTGATGGTATATACAACACGAGACGATCTCTAAGCTTCAACTTGCCGCGCAGCTACACTGCACGGAAAAGAATACCGACAAGAGCGATTTTCTACAACGGTTTGAGAGTTTTTTAACCGGCTGTAAAAACTTGCAAAGCCTGGCAAAGTTTTGTCAAGTTGATAGGCCGTCGATTTCAGTGCATAGCCTTCCTTGAAGTCTACTTCATCTCATTAAATTCGCCGTTTAGCTATGTTTTGTTGAACATCCTTCCGCGTAACATGTACGCTGCTCGCCCATTTCAAATGACTGGGACAAAAGTTGATTTCGATAGTATGTCATTAAAAGGAGACTACCTATATTGCACAAGGGGCTTCGGTGGCGCAGTCGCTAGGATAAGCGCCTTTCACCACTGAGGTTGTGGGTTCGATTCCCAGCGCGGACTTAACTTTCTCAACTGAAAAGAGTCTGTCAACTACTCTGCCGAAAGTCGTAGGTTTTCCCCGGGTACTCCGGTTTCCTCCTACAGGGAGAGATGACAGGGAGGGCTAGGATAAACAGATTAGGAAATAAATATGATTGTTGTCAAAATAGACAGTGTAAGGTAATATATATTCATATACATAATGTATACATTAGAAGAGCATTGTAAATAGTTACGTAATTCAGCTTATACGCTGCAAAGTAACAATATAAAAGTCATAAACACATAAAAAAAACACACACAAAATACAACAGAAAAATTTACCGCAGCAAATCGCTCGTGTAACATCAGTGATACGCCCGTCCTGGTCTCGCTTTGGTAATAATTTCGTACAGTATATATTCCACACAAGTAAGACTACAATAAGAATAGCGTATAGGAATATAAATACCTCATTAACCATTTCAATTTCTCGGAAAGTCAGTCTATCTAGCCAATCCACTTTGGGCATCCGACCTTTGTGATGTTTTTTACTTAACTGAAATAATCATGTGAAATAAATGAATGAATACAAGCGGTCAGAAGCTACTGGGGCCGGTTGTTCTTACGCCATTTACTAGCTAAATGGAGGATAAATCAAATTCAAAAACACTCCCACAGACTTTCTAAAACTTTCAAATCAAATGTTATGTACAAAAATTAGGTACATACATAATAATATATAGTATTCAGTTCAAAAGCTTTCAATTTCGTTGTTCAAGGAATACCTGATTATGATTCCTATTTTGAACTTATCCACCGTTTAAGCTAAACGCGCTTCGAACAACAGCCCCCAGGAATCATTATTCAACAACTATGATCTATATTATACTTATACTAAACTAATCATATCTATACGGTATAGTTCTATCAGTTTTAATAAACTGTTTTGCTATTTTCTTTATTAATCCAGTGATACAACAGTAGGATTACACTGAATAACAGAAGAAAACGTACAACTAAACTATATAATAGTTGTAACAGTTTTAAAGTGTTCTTCTAAGACCTTTACTCCATGCAGTAAAAGTGACCTTGTATTGAGATCAAGGAAACCTAAACCAAACTAACTATATTTACAGTGGATGTTCTATTATTAGTAAACTGTTCTTCCTAGAACCCCGGTATAAGAATCATGCCTTCCTGATCCAGTGTTGCAACAGGCGAAAACCAAACTACAGTAGCTATATTTGTACTCGATAGTTCTATCACTTCTACACTGTTCTTAAGTGTTTCTGCAAGAAGGAGCTTAACATGTCGTCTTTGGAAACATAAAATTGCGTTTTTGCAACTGAAGGAAAGAATCAAGCAAGAGTACACATCGTACACTTGAACAAGGTATGCAAACAATGTGGCTCTTTTGAGCCTTAAATCATCGTTAAATTGAAAGATCTTGTTGATATCTTAAGTGTACTAGACGTTGTGTTTTTATGCACTGTGATTCAGAAGCGGTCAAACTACAGTAGGTTGTATTCTCATTATAATTTGAAAGGGATTACTGTGTATTTGAATCACCCTATACAGATTACGTGCATAGGAGTGATGTTTTTCTTTCTCACACCTTAGCTAAACAGCTCATTTTATCTTGAGGATCAGACTTCTTGCCAGGAGTGTTGGTCGGATAACCGCCATGAGCCTCCACTTCACGCCACACGTGCAAATCATGCATGCCTCGTCTTAATGTCCTGAAAGAATATTGTCTATTAAATTGTACCTTTTATAATATGAAATACATTCATTTTAAACAAAGTTCTACAGAACAAAGTAGAACAGGATACTTGAAGTCGAGGTTTGTGTTAATACCTTGTCTTAAGCCCGTTCTCCACTACGCGAATTTTTTCGAGCGAAAAATAAATGCAGCAACGTGATTCGCTAGCAAGATAATTTGCCGCCAAAAAGTCGATAATGAGCCAATCACGTTGCTAGATTTCTTCTTCGCGCGAACAAATTCGCGTAGTGGGGAACGGGCTTTAATGCCCAACACTTTGAAGGTTATGTTCTATATTGTACTACCAAACTGAAACATACTCAAAGACTACGAACCACTGCCAATGTGTTTTAGTATGCCACTGATCACTTGTCATGAGTTGAGTACATTCATAAATTGCCAATGTGTTTAAATACAGTATCAATAAGTATACAATAAACTTGATCAAAGTTTGCAAATTTTGTCAAAATGTGTTCAATATTTCGTGAAACATTTTGCTTACAGTATCCACAGCGAAACAAACGCATAAACAAACAAATAAACAAACAAAGAAGCAAACTGACAAGCAATAGAAGAAACGTAAATAAACGCACAAGCAACTAAGCAACTAAGAAGATGACTTCATGAGATGAAAGACAAGGGATGGCCCACTTGGGAATATTTTCGCGCAAATTACTGGCGATATTTTCGTCAGTCTTGCGCCGAAATCGTTTTAGTCGATTGTCCACGATGCCGAAAGAGAAAACGAAATTCGCTTTGCGCGAAAATATTACCAAGTCAAAACTGGCTCAAGTGTACGTGAACTCAATAAAATTCTGCAACAAAGTGTTCGTTCCTTACCCCGACTTTCCAAATAACGACACAGTTGTTCCACCAACAACAAGAGTTTTTCTTGGTCCATATACATCCCATATTGTTAGAGCAATCTCAAACATAAGATAAAATTTTAATAAAACTGCAAAGAGACCCAGCAAATAATTTCCCGAAGTATTTAAATTAAAAAAAGCACACTTTACTTTCACGCAGGGATTCTGGGTACAAGACCGTGAAGGACCCTTAAGCTTAATGCCAGTTCGTCTGGATAAGGATAGATAATTTAAAAAACATCTAGCAGTTACGGAGAGAAAAAGAAACGAACTGCATTCGAAAGTAGGACAGCTCTTGCTCTTGTGGATTGCTAGACA
>JAOBYK010580445.1:0-11639 GCA_025434845.1 Phenganax subtilis | reverse complement strand
AAAACACTTTTCTCTCAGGCTTTTTTCAACGTTACAGAACTGGGACATTGAAAAACCGGTTTGGATTGGTTTTGTTTTGCACCAAAACACTTTTAAGGCTACCTATGAAGACCATGTTTATCGACGGAACGAATAAAAGACATGATGACTTGAAATTAAAACTTTCCACAACCGAAAAAATCGTAATATAACGCTCGATCGCTGAGAAAATCGAGATATACAAGGATCAAAAACCCACGCATATTTGTAGTACAAAATGGTAAGACGTCCGATGTTTACCAACTATACTCGTCTTAAAATGCAGAGACGAACCTTCTTCTTGGAACGTTTTTGGGAGGCCATTCTTTGAGCTCTTCCCTGTTCAACACGAATTTACTCGCGCATTTCTGCTTTGATTTTGCTGTACTTCGGTCCAAACAAACTTTATAGCAGTATAAAGACGTTTCTTTTTTTGAGCTTATCAAACGCCACGAAAAAAGTACCGTAAGGAAGCGATATTTCTCACACGCGAAATGCTCGCCGAACGGCGGCCATTTCGCCTGCAAGTGAAAGGTTACTACATTTCCCATGATGCTTTGAAATAATGGGAATTGCCTATTGGCAGTGCCAAACACAAAGTCCCTCGTCAGTTCAAAAAGTTCTTGTCCTTGGAAGAAAACAAGGAATCCCTAGTAGAAATTATTTTTCAGCATCTCGCATCAATTGACCTGAGGGAAGAGTTACGTGATATCACCATGTTTTTCACGCATGGCCCCGACTGCCATGAATTCTATGTAGATTGTACCAACAAGTTGAAGGTCAAAAGTGCCCAAAAGTTGTTCTCCAATCAAGAAGAAGCCGATACTCGATTGATTCTTCATGTGAAACATGCATCTTCCAACCACAAGGGAATTACCATCCATAGTCCTGATACAGATGTCTTTCTCCAGATGTTACATCATAGAACTGAGCTCAGCCCATCATTAATTTTTGACACTGGCTTTGGTAATAATAGAAAGCTAATCAACATTGGTGAAACTTATGATCGATTGGGATCCCATCTTTGCAGAGCAGTCACTGGCTTTCACGTGTTTACTGGTAAGTGCAATTATTAATGTGAATGTCGTCAAACTATCATATTTAATCTCCTAGGTCTCCACTTTCTTACTAGTAGCTACGTGGCAGTACATCTCAACTTTTAATGCTGTACCAGCATGATATTTTTGTTGTTTTTAGGCTGCAATAGTACTAGTTCTTTCCAAGGAAAAGAAAGCTTACCTGCCTTCAGGTCTTAGATTGATACCCTGAACTTCTAGATTCATTCGCAAATTTAGGATCTTGCTTTACACCAAGTTTGAATTTGGAATGAGCTCTAGAAATTTTTGTGTGTTGTCTCTACAAGCAATCAGATGTTGACATGGTCAATGAAGCAAGATTTAAGATGTTCAGTTTGGGGAAGTATAGCTTTAATCAAATGCCATGTACAAAGGATGCGCTTGGTAAACACATACTGCGAGCTGCTTATCAAGCAGCCATTTGGCATAGGGCCCTGCATCCTGTCGTAGAATATCCAGATATTACACTCCATGGATGGTTGGTCGACACTGGAACAAATGTGAGGATTGACTGGATGGATCTCCCTCCAGCTCCAGATGGTGTCTTGGAAAATATCGATTGTTCCTGCAAGACAGGTTGCTCTACAAATCCATGTTCATGTTTTAAAACAAACTTAGCTTGCGCTGTGAGATCCTTACACTTGATTCTGTGAGAATTCTGAAAGTGAAAGTAAATGTGAAAGCGATAACTTTGAAAGTGAAGAAGAAAATGACATGGAATAATTTTTCTTAGTATCCAACTTCAACTTAACCCAGATAAGTATATACCAGATAAGTATATAAATAGTTCAGTCCATTAAACATTGTAAATCCTTTATTAATTTCACTATTTTGTATGAATTATGTAATAGTGCATACACATACAAGTGAGATGATAAATGCCCTCACGAAATAAATTTGTCATAAAAATATGGTATTTCCAGGCAAGAAATTAATAGAGGATTTTCGATGTGCATTGATATTAGGTGCTTATTGTACTAAGTCTTAGCTTGTAAGAAGTCATGGCTGGCTTCTACCAAGCGTGCATTGGTAAAATTTGGCCATGTAATATATTTGTTGCAAGTACACACAAAAAGTATCTGATCAAGGTAAAATTTTTCAGTTTCACGACATGTGCAATGGATTTCGTTTCGCAGGCTTTTTTCCATGCTGCCTGGCTTGTATAAAAAGTTTTAGGTGACAAGTAAACAATTTGAATTTTTAGTCGCACTTTACATTCCTGTTTTTAGCTGTGGCACACACTTTTAGGCACACAATATTGCTATATGCGCTCTTTTGCGTACAGTCTGTCAACAAGCGGCAAGAAAAATGCTGACTCATCATTCTTGAAAAGTTTGGTAAGCGATATCTTAATAACGAATGACTGGAATTTATCAGAGTAATGTAGTTTTTTTCTCCAATGATATACATCTATCTGAAGATATTAAACATTTTCCAAAATTCGATCATTTTTATGTTTCGAAACTATAGATGATGTCTTTATCAGAATATGGTTGTTTTTTCTTTCTTGTGCACACTTATGACGGGGGGCTGTTTGG
Organism: Phenganax subtilis; assembly: GCA_025434845.1. Lineage (NCBI taxonomy): Eukaryota > Metazoa > Cnidaria > Anthozoa > Malacalcyonacea > Clavulariidae > Phenganax > Phenganax subtilis. The sequence goes on along the minus strand of JAOBYK010580445.1, from coordinate 9,007 downwards.
ATAATTAGACATGGCATGTACCTCTACTACTTCATGAAAGAAACTATTAGTCTTGCAATATGTGCAACAAAAATCACTTTCTAGGCACATTATTAGCCTACAGGTGACGGCCTAAAGATGTGAGAGCTATAGGTATTGATGATGAAGGCCCTATCTCAGACATTCAGACACAAAACAATGTTAACGTGCCACAAATACACATTGATCTCACAGAAGTTTTTCAATTGCAAGAATTAGCTATATCACACTTTTCTAATGATGAACATGGCGAGCAAGCAACAAGACAATTTGTTCAGCAATTGAGGCAATTTCAACAGGTAGAAATAATTAAATATTAGTTAAATTTAATTTGTTTACGTAAGTGGCTAAAACTCAGTCACATTCGAGGGTCTTCAAGAGTCATCAGTTAACACATACGGTACACCCAACAGTACCAGATACCATGCTCTACAGTGTTTGCATGAGACAAACAAAAAACTTCATCTTTTCCACTTTACGATTTGGCTGAAAAAGTTAAAATATAAAAATGAGAAGGAACAAAACTCATGACTAAAAGAAAGAAAGTATTGAATGCTATAAATTTGTAGCAGCAATTGTACAGTTCATAGTGCCTAATTTACATACAATATGTGACTTGTTTCACTTAGGATACACAACAGTAACGTAAACACCATTAACGACTTGCTTAAACCTGCTCTCCAATGCAATGCACTGAATGACAGTGTGCCTATATCCAACATGTTATCATTTAAACACAATAAAACATATAGCATTAAAACAGGGTTCAAATAAATGGAACTGGAAACGTTATTTGCTATTTGTTTTCAACATTGCTATGCTTTAAAAAATTTTGCATTCACAGCATTTTTGTGCAAATCGCTTGTTGAAAAGGCAGTTATTCACTTTGAAATGCTTACTTGAACCCTGCTATAAAACAGTAAATTTTTAATGTGAACAAGTAAAATTAAATGTATACCTTTTTTCCCCTTTCATGCAGCAGATGTTAGTTAATTTTGAGCATTTCCAAAACCCCGTCCTTCCTTTACTGCAGAAACTAGTGTTTCTTTCATTGGAGCAAAGGTGTTAATGTGCACTGTCAAAGATAATTGCAACATACATGTTGATGTTGTTGGCCTACATGTACAGCCTTCCTAGCATCTATGTAAAAAAACAATTTCAATTGGATCTCCAAGTCCAAGAGGTGGAATTGTGAAGGAACCAGTGACAAATTTTCATAGGTGAGATAATGAAATATCAACTTCATTAGTATCTAAATGAAGAGATTAAAAAATGTTGAAATCGTCCAGTATTAATGGTACTGGATGCAAAAGTAGTCATGTTGAAATAACTGTCCACATCATTGGGGTTAACTAGTACATTAGTAGTTTGCTGATGAACTAAAACCCAAAATTTCTTACAGCAAACATCATTTACAGCCTGGAATAAGTATTGGGAAGTCATTATTGGAAATTTCATCATCATCATGAATTATTGCAGGGGATTCTCTGTGACATAGTATGTTGCCGTGGTCGCTTGCATCAAATGAATCCATCATCAGCTCATTGTATTGATTCTCATCAAAGCTTCCAAACTTCTCTTCTGCACATGCATCTGCATGAGCTTCTATGTCTTTAGTGGGGAAGGAATGTTTCCATGGGGGGCACCTGACTTTTCCTTGATTTTGTAATGAACTTTGGTTTCCATTAGCACTGGAAGTTGATGGCAGAGCTGAGTATGATGTTGTAGTAACATCGGAACGCAGGTTCAGTAACTGCTTTTGAGAATATACACATGAGGCGGTTTCAACATACGTACCATCATCGCTTTCATCACTGCTGCTATCTGCAGAAACTCTTTGCCGCTTACTTAGGGGGGAACTGATATCCTTAATCGCTCTTATGTATATAGGACCTTGTCCTGAGAAATGTTTTATCATCCTACCATCATAGCATTCTGATTTGGACAAGTTTGGGGCTATAATTTTGTTGCTAACTGCCCGAACAAATATAAATCTAGGACCAGATGGCTTGCCAAGTTTGTCCTTCAATCTAGCTTCTAGAATGTCTCGGATTTCCTCTTCGCTCATTGATGCTGACAGTTCAAACGTTGTTGCTAAGCCCCAAACAAAAAGTTCCCCATGTGCAACGCCTTTTGGGACACAATTGACATTAGGGCCTGGTAGTAAGATCACATCCTTAACAGATTTTCCTTCTATCGCGCCAGTTGTATTGCGTTGCTTTTTGGGGGCTTTCGATGCGGAAGACTTTGGTCTCTTCCCAGACTTCGGTCTGTACACGTAATTAGGATTGAAACGGGTAATATCTGATTCAGGCCGCCAATCAGGTACAGCTATACCGTTTTCTTCTTCATCACTGTTGGTGTCGTCCAGGGTTTCGCCGCTTTTGCACACCCTTGCTTGGTTTTGGCCAGTGCAGTGCAACGACTTGGCAGTCTGGTCTGTAGAAGGGAAGAACCTCTTTATTGTTCTTTCCACACTTGTTGTTGTTTTGCTAGTACTTGACGAACCGCTAGCCATCCGTGAGGAGCCAATATCGGCAACATTGCTTACAGCTTTTATCAAATTGGTTAAAATTTCCATATGCTTGTCAGCCATCTCTGGTTTTAAGTAGCAATGAGCTGATTTATGCACCTGCGGTGTGACTCTGGACGTCAGGCCAGTGGCTTCACAAAGAGGGACACTCGATGTAATTTCAATCAAATCATCACCTGATACTTTGTAACCACCCTTTATTTATGTGGGTCGTGTTTTGGACTGTATTCTATACTTGGAATTGTGTTTTATATTTACTAAATGCATAATCAATATAAGAGAATGTGTTGTATATGTTAAGAGTTGTATTATATTTGACACTGCTCTTATACATATATATTTCACAAACGTAATTTTGTCCGGTTCCGCGCGCCATAGGCTTTTCTGGGAAACTCATTTTTTTTGCCTTTGCACAGCTTGGTAGTTTTGCAAGTTTAAGATTTGAGTGACATGTACCTCATATCTATTCAGTGTTATCAATACTCCTCAGACCAGTAAGACATAAATCAACGATTTCTGTTGAACATAATTTATATAAAGAAATATTGCATTCAGTGACAGATGATCTATACCATGATTGACCATAACGAAACAGATGGCGGATGTACACTTTACCAGCAAGCATTATGGTTGGAAATCATTTAAAAAGCAAAGTAACATTTATTGACAGGCAGGCATGATACAAGACATTATAGTTTTCATTGCGTTAAAAATTTATAGCATTTGGTGTCTTTCTTATCATCTTTTCTCACTCATTTATACTTTAAGCCTCCAGTGCATTCTGGTAGAATGTACATGTTGCCATCTTTTTTGTTATGGTCAATTGGTCACAACACGTACATGTACATTCTGGTCCAATGCTGATGCTCTTATGAAATAATTCTATAGCTTTAGGTATGCTTACTGACGACCTCGTATCACCAGACGTTAGTTTAAAACTGTCAAGCAAATTATCTTGGGAGTAAATTTTAATCTTTTATTATCACTTCTATTGTCATTTTCAGTATCAGCTAGTTTTCGTTTTGTATAATTCTTTTCTTGAATACTTTGAACTCTATCCAGATAGTTCTGGTTATATACTCTACTCGATTTTTCAAACGATTCTGCAACTTTTTCTGGCTTTGAATGTCGATATCTTGTAGTGGCTTTAATGTAAGATTCTTTAACCGTATGAGGATTTGTTTTTCTGTATATCTCATTAGCTTTCTTGCTTGATTCCTTTGCTTTTTCAGGGTTTGTTTTTCTGTCTGTCTTAGTAGCTTTCTTACTTGACAGTAGTATGCGATTGGAGCTTTCTGCCGCATCATGAATAACTAATGAGCTAACATAATACAATCTTATACAAAATCATCAATCATTTCCAGGAATTTTTAAAAAATTCCAGGACTTTGTGCAGAAAGTGACATGCCAAACCTCATGAATAATCAATGAGCTAACACTGTTGACACTTGTTGCCAATTTGAATTACCCACCTGCCGTATATGTAAATCAAACTGTAATACTATTTTACACTAAAATCAATATTTGACACTGAAAAATTCACGGCATGCACGAAATACAAAAATGAAACTTGATGATGAACAAGTTGCTAACACATGGTTTCAAATGGATGATGCAGAAGGAACTCCAAAATTGGCAAAATATACCATGTATCCTAGAAGTAGATCTAGACTATCCCAAAGAGCTCCACAATCTACACAACGACTACCCGTTAGCTCCAGAGAAGTTGACTATAGTTCTAGATGAAAATATCACGGCAGAAAAACTTGTACCAACTTTATACCATAGACGAAAATACAGGGTGCTTCACGAGATCATCAAAAAGTATCTAGAAAAAGGTCTCACATTGAAAGAAATACATACAGGTATAAGATTTCAGGAGTCCACATGGTTAAGATCTTACATAGAATTAAACATTAATCTTAGAGCAAAATCTAAAAATAAGTTTGAGAAAGATTTCTTCAAGTTAATGAACAACAGCGTGTTTGGAAAGACGATGGAGAACATCTGAAACTGAGTGGACATTCAACTGTTGAAGACTCCAAAACAATTTGAGAACCTAGTCAAGAAGCCTAACTTCAAAGTGTTTGTAAGGTTCTCTGAAAGCTTAGCGGCTGTGCACATGTATAAAACAAAAGTATTTCTTAACAAGCCCATTTACATTGGCATGAGCATCCTGGATATATCGAAATCTCTGATGTACGATTTCCATTTTCAGTATATAAAACCAAAGTACGGTGATAGAGCAAAGCTCTTATTTACCGACACAGATTCATTGTGTTACGAGATCCACACAGACAAGTTTTATGAAGACATATTGCCAGACCTGGAGAGACTCTTTGATATGATCGAAATCACCACAGACAATCTATGCATAACAAAGGGTCTAAACAAGAAAGTGCCAGGTGTGTTCAAAGATGAGTGTGGTGAAATGCAGATTGTAAAGTTTGTAGGACTATGAACAAAGTTGTAAGCCTACAAAAAAGGAAGACGGTAAAACAGAAGTTTGTTGCAAAGGACCGAATAAATCAGACAAAGACAAAACGTTGAACATCGAGGATTATGAGAACTGCTTGTTCACAAAAGTTCCAGTTATGAGGTCCACGAATGTCATAAGAGAAAGCATGAACTATACTCAGAGACCGTGGATAAGATTGCTCTGAGTGCAAATGATGACAAACGACATATTCTAGACAGAATAAACACACAGGCTTATGGACATTCTAATGAGAACAAAACAAACCCACCACCGAGCTTGCTCTAAAAAAATATGTTACGTTAGGAAAGTTACACATTTTAAACAGTTTATAAATCCAGGACGTTATTACCACAACTAAAGGTCCAAAAACATGGACGATCATCATAGGGGAAGAGTCTAGTTCTTGTATGATTTTTATTTTGAAGTTGTTTTAGCCTACTTTCTTCAAATCTTTTCATTTCTTCAAGTTCACTCATCATGAGCTTCAATCTACCATTTGTTTTATCCTAAGGTAAGTTTTTTCATATACATTTTTCCTGAGCTTCTCTAATTTCTCTAATTGATCTTTTAATTTCATCGATCTCTTCATCATAGTCACGGTTGGATTCTTCTTCTTTTTCTACTCTTATTTTAATTGGTTTTGGTTTTTCTTCTACTTCTATCTTATAAATATCATCACCAATGATCAAATCTTGTTTTTTATAGCGAGCCTAATCAAAAAACCAAGGAGTAGTACCAAGACCTACCAAATGTTCATGAGCTTCTTTTATAGTAGGAAAGTTTTCTTCCCAACCAGAATTTACGTGTGTTATTTTTGTTTTTTACTCATGTCTGGCCAGCTCATTTTCTTTATACCAAAATTTTTGATTTATAAAATTTTTCCAAGTGCCCAACATCCGACGATTCCCAAAGCACCCATGACGATGTGTTGATTTTCTTGCATTTCTTTGCTCGGTTTATAGTAGTCTTTTAATCTCGGATCTCGTGTCCATTGTAGCTTCACTGCATCCGACGTTTTCTAAGATGTTCCAGATTTTTATTGGTCATGTTGATATCTTTGTTAGCGTCGTTCAATTCTTGATGAAGTCTTGCATCTTTGTTTTTTCTTGTGACTTTTTTCTGTGCCAAACTTCTTTTGTCTTTTGTGAGTTTTTCCATGGCCTAGTTATGTCGATTTATTTCTGCTTCATATCCGTGGTGATTCAACTTACTAAATGAAAATCCAGCTCCAGTAAAAGCGACCACATTAAATAATCCACTTGCAATCATTGAAGCCATTTATTTATTGATTTTTTCTGGAATTATTTTCTTGTCCTCAAGATACTTTACGACGATGGATCCCAACATGACCGCTCCTGCTAGTTGAAAGTTCCTTGAATCAACTGTGGGGTTCCCAAAGGTTCTCCAAATGCTTTCTTGCTCAACATCGATGCACCAACAGCAGACAAAATTAGTACACCAGTGTCGTAGATTTGATTTATATACTTTTTTGTTTGTGTTCGTTGGCCCATCTATTTGTATAAAAAAATGTTTAACTATAAAAAGTTACACATTTTACACAAGGCTCACTTCGTTTGCGTTTAGTCGAATGTGTCTAATTTTATTTCCTTTTGTTTAGGCTCACTTGGTTCGCTTTGCTCAGGTTTAACTACTTCATACTTAGGTTTTAGCTTATTTTTAAATGCTGATCTTAACATATAAGAAGCAACACTGAGACCAAGTATAGACACCACTACAATAGAACTATAACCCCAACTCACTTCATGTTCATTGCGTTCGCTTTCAAGTTCTTCAATATTGTATCCAAAAACTTGGTCATTGCTCATTCTCGTTTAGAGGAACTTTTACTTAACAAGCCCATTTTTATTGGAGTCTCAGTGTTGGGTATCAGCAAGGTCTTACTTTTAAATTTTTGGTACAATTACTCAAAGAAAAAATATGGTGATAAAATTAAGCTTTTAATGTCTGACACGGACAGCTTAGTTTTTGAAGTTGAGGCAGAGGATTTTTATAAAGACATTACACCAGATGTTTATGATTACTTCGACACGAATAATTTTTTCCTGAGAACCATAAAAGTGGAATTCCTACGGGGGTCAATAAGACGGTGCTAGGCATGATGAAAGACGAAATGGATGGAAAAATTATCAAAGAATTTTGTGGAAACTGAGCCAAATCTTATTCTATTTTAATGGACGATGAGTCCGAGAAAATTGTTTGTAAAGGCATTCAAAAATCTGTTATCAGAAATGAAATTACCCATCAACATTTTAAAGATTGCTTATTTGAAGATAAGGAGCTTAGAGTCATCGTCAATTGCTTAAGAAGTAGGGCTCATCAAATATACGCTGAGCAGATTGAAAAATTAGCACTAAGTTCAAAGATAACAAGCGGATGGTTCAACCTGATGGTATCCACACTTGGGCCATCGGTCGTTATAAAACTCGGGATAATTATTTACAGCATGACCTTGACGATGAAAAAACATGAGCGCAGCAAGCCCCCAGAAATTTTTAACCTCCAAGGTCACCAAGGTTAGAAATTTTTAAAACATGATAGAACTGAGGGAAGCATGACAGCCAACAGGGGTCGAACAGGATTGCGAACATGATTGCGAACAGGATTGCGAACTGGGGGCTGAACGTGACTAAAAACACTGGGCCGAATGTTGGGCCAAACACTGAGCCAAAAAATCTCACCTCTAATTGGCGCCAAGGGTGACTGAGAACACTCAGGGGGCAGAAAAAACATTTGGCCTTAACGCGTTTAATGTCCAACCCAGAGAGATCAAAAACATCAAAAAAGAAATCTGCAAGACATTCAACGATAACAAACTCAAACTAACCATTGAAGCAAACAAGAAATGCGTGAACTTTCTGGACATCACATTTGACCTCAGGTCCGGCACTTTCAAACCCTACACGAAGCCAGGCAACACCCCTCAGTACGTCAACGTGCAAAGCAACCACCCCCCGTCTATTTTACGTAAAATCCCTAAAACTATAAACCAACGCCTTTCGAGAATTTCATCCGACAAACAATTGTTCGACGCAACCACTCGCCCATACCAAGAAGCCTTGAAAAAGAGTGGCTACAACTACAGCTTACACTACGATCCACTACCGGCTAAAAACCATGCAACAGAAGCTGTAATATCACCTGGTATAACCCCCCTTACAACTCAAACATAAAAACAGATATCGGACCAAATTCCTCGAAGCAATCGACGAATCGTTTCCCAAAAATCACCCACTAAAAATATGCAACCGGAACACATTGAAACTAAGCTATAGTTGTATGCCGAATGTCCAGAGCCTCATCTCATCGCACAATAAGACCATCCTCAAAGAAGCCAACAATAACACCGCCACTGAAGAAAATTGCAATTGCCGTGCAAAAGACGCCTGCCCACTACAAGGAAAATGCCAAAGCCACAAACGAAGCTACCAAAGAGGTACAAACCTACGTGGGTCTTACTGAGAATAGCTTCAAAACCCGCTACCTCAATCACACCAGGCTTTTTCTGCAACAAATAAAAAAAAAACGCAACCGAACTTAGCAAGCACATTTGGAAATTAAAAGACTCTAACTCCCTGTACACTATTAACTGGAAAATTATTAAGAAATCGCAACCATATTCTAATAAAACCAAGCGCTGTAACTTATGTCTAGCCGAAAAATTTATTATCATATGCCGTCCCGACCTAAGCTCACTAAACAAACGTAATTAACTCGTATCCACATGCCGCCACCGGAAGAAATTCCTGCTACAATAACACTCCCATGTAATATGATCCCATTATTTAATTACGCATTCCCTGTATATATTCCGCACTCTGTTGAAATACTATATCTATTTACCTGACGAGTGTGGCAATTTCAACGCTTGCCATACGAAACAGTTCTGTAGTAAATAAAATTTCGATGTAGTAACCTGTGTTTCTCATCTTGTATATATATATTCCAGACAGTCTGGC
>JAOBYK010580334.1:0-11639 GCA_025434845.1 Phenganax subtilis | reverse complement strand
ATTGTATACAAGTAAAAAATACATACCTTAGATAAAAGTTGGTGTCGCTTATATAGAATGTTTGCGTATGGTTTTGCCACTGTGGTTTTGCTTTTATCCCGAATCGTTCCCAAGCCTTACTCGGCATAGTTGATGTGCACATGCGTTTCCGAGATTTCGAACTCGCTTATTAGAATATGAACCTAGTAACATGAGTATGAGAAAGTTTTTTGAGGATAAGTTTGCTTTAGTGATAGATTTAAGAACTACGGAAGATAAACTTGTTGTAGGAGCAGGAAAAAAACTTTTAAACACTCAAAATGGAGTCTTATTAGAAATTACTAAAAAAGCTACATCTAAAAATGTAATGTGTCATATTTTTGTAGTACGTGATGGATTGGTTAATTTTAGGAATAGAATTTTAGAAAATGTTCATTATTAAACAAATGGGAAATTGCATATCTAACTCAGAGAGAATAGAAAGAATTATTCCTGATCCTAATCATCCAGGAGAAATGATTAAAAAATAGAAAAAAAAAGTTCTTGTGGATGTACTTCTAGACTTGGAAAAAATGGTAGTGGTATTCGATTTAGTGGGTCTCTTAATTATAATAATACTACTTTTGAGGATGTAAGCGCTTCGTGGGGCAAAGATCTCAAAAATGTGTAACTTTTTAAGAGTTACATATTTTGTTTTTTTTTATGTTACCTCATATTCATGAGGGAATCTAAGGCTTATTTCCAATTTCGCGTATTTTCTATTTTTTAATTCTTGTAAGATAAAAAAAATTTAGATATATTTTCTCTATAAGGTTTTGCAATAGAAGTTAGTTGTTGAGTAATAACTATAATACTTAACCGATAATGCCTTGCGGAAAATCATAGTTTTACGAGTTCAGAAGTACGTTTTTTTACAAAAGAACTCGAAGCTACGTCGTCTAAAATAATTAAAGAATTAGTTCCTTTTGAGAATTCTACAACTTGTTTTATAAAAGATTCTATATCATCTTGTTCACAACTTATAACGATAAAATTCTCATCTTTATCATAAGACCATTCTTGATAAGTGCGGTTCCATTCGTAGGTAGGACATATAAGAAATATATAATCAAAATAGCCTAGATAATTATTTTCTAAAAAATCTAACAAATAATAAGTTTTTCCAGAATTAGTCATTCCTACAATGATCATATTAAAAGGATCTGTTTCTGAGGTTAAAAAGGTTTTATTTTTAGAATTATTTGAGATTTCTTTTAAGAAATTGTTTCCTCCTCCTGTTTCATTTTTTCTTGTGATTCTTCTTTGTTCTGACATTTTTCTTCTTTATTATTAGATACATTTTTAAAAACATGTTTTCCTATGATTAAAGTTCCAGAAAATAGTCCTATTAAAGGAATATAAGGTGTTATGTACTCTATGATGAGTTTAATATCTTGGCGAAAAGGTTCATTATCAGAAAGTTCTCTTCCAAAATCAGTTCCATTTTCTATTAAAGATAAATGTTCAAGAAATTCTGAAAATTTTCCTATAGCCATGTCCATAAAAAGTTCATTTGTTTTATTAAGTTGATCTCTTCGATAGTCCTGAAAAATTTTTTCTAAAGTTTTTTCAGAGGCTTTTTTAACATAAGATGGAGTATATTTTATTTCTTTTGCAGAAGAAAGTTTTAAAAGGGTTTCTCTAAGGGACGAAGCGTTATTTATTTCTTGCGTATTAGCCTGATTATTCATTTATTATAAAAAAGAAAAAAAAAATTATTCAAGATTTTAAAAGTTGAAATAAGGGCGTTATTAATTTACATCTTGATAGGTAAACATCTTTTAAATTATTATAACATAAAATTATATCTCTTCTCTCATTTACATCTAGATGTTTTAATGTTTTATAACATAATCCTAATAAACCAGAAGCTGTTTTAGGAAATAATAAACGTTTAAAAACTTGTCTACGTTCCTCAATAGTTCTTAAGTTATTATAATAAACATGTTTGAAGTAAATCTCTTTATTATCCATCTTTCTAAAGCAAGTTTGTGTTTTATTATTTATATGTCCTTTCTTATCAAGTTTCTTAAAAATAAACTTAACGTGCTCAAAAGAAATGGGAACATCTAAAAACATCTCCTTCATCCAAACTTTTGAATCCCTGGCTTGAATAAATAAGATTACTTCTTTTAAATCATGAGAATCTATTAAGTCTCTTAAAAAATCATCCCTACTAGGATGTAATCTATAAACTGAAGGATTCATGATATCTTCTAAATCTCCCTTAGATGAAAACATATACTCTAAGAAAAAATTATTTTTCTCCAACCATTCAATATCTATTTCTTTTATAATTTTTGGATTCATTTTTTCTCTCTATTTCTATACGCTGAATAAATCACCCGATTCCTTCGACCTATTATGCAAATGAGCTTGATCAATTTCCTGGAATTTTTGCATTTTTGCTGACTCCGCAAAAAATCGGGCCAGAATGCCCATTTCTATACTACTTGTGTAATATCTTTAGAGTAGATCCAGGTATGCGCCAGATAGAAGATGAACACGTGGACTTTTTCAACTCCGGATACTGTAGAGTACTAAAAGGCACAAACATGGAAGAAACTTATAATGAAATGGTCGACAAGATATTAACCTCGTTTGAGGAAAGGCAAAAAGAAGGATCTGGATGGCAGCTCAAGTCTATAATACACTTGTTGATCCATTCGGAAAAATATAAACCTTTCAAGGGTTCATCTTATGTGGAGACACCTAAATGGCTCGCTGATAAAAAGGCTATAATAAACCCAAATAATGATTTTGTAGATAATGAAACTGGCCAGCCTGACCAAGAGTGTTTCAAATGGGCTGTGACCATAGCAATGTTTAAGAGATCGGAAATAGACATCAACAAAATTTTATAACAAGGAGAATAAGAGAATCTGGAAGAACTCTAGATTGGTCCAACATTAGATTTCCAACTCCGATCGATGACATAAAAAAGTTTGAAAATAGGAACAATTTAAATATCAACTTGTTCGGTTATAATGATACAGATAGAGTTTTCCTGATGACTCATATCCATGATGATCCACACATCCGACTTTCACTATTAGAAGATAAACATTACAGTGTGATTAACAACGTGAGTAGACTTGTTCGATCAGGAGAAACTAAGAGAAAATATAAAATATATGTGTGCGACTACTGCTTGCAATACTTTGGAAGAGAAGACTTATCAAGCATACATAAGGACTACTTCAGACTCCACGAACCTTGTAAAGCGGTTTACCCAGACCTAAACACCTTTGTAGAGTTTGAATATTATGATCGTTCGATGTTGGTTCCATTTGTCATTTATGCAGACTTTGAGTGCTTTACGAATCCAATGAAAAAACACTTGGGCAAAGGAACCAAGCAGTACCAAAAACACACCCCCAGTGGTTTCTGCTTTTACATGAAATGTTATGATGACTTGATATACACACCAAAATTAGTCAACTACACAGCAAAGTCAGAAAATGATGACGTGGCTCAAATATTTGTGAACAAGATCGAAAACGAAGTCCACAACTTATACGATCAGTTTAGATTTCCAAGAGGATCAAATCTTACTAAACAAGAAGAACAAGACTACAAAAATGCCACACATTGCTATGTTTGTAAAGAAGAGTTTAAGACGACCGAAGGGTATAAGAAAGTTTTAGACCATTGTCACTGTTTCGGAAAATATAGAGGTGCTGCAAACAGTAAATGTAATCTAAGAATGAAAAAGCCAAAGTTTATCCCCGTGATATTCCATAGTTTAGAAGGATATCATTCCCATCTGTTCATAAAGGCACTTGCAAACACACCTGGACCTATTAAACCCATTCCAAAGAACAAAGAAAAATACATAAGTTTCACGAACGAGGTTGTCGTGGATAGCTATACAAACAAAAAGGGAAACACATGCAAAGTCAAGTGAGAATTAAGATTCATAGACAGTTTGAAATTTATGAACTATAGCTTGGCGACTCTTGCAGGAAATTTAGAACCCATAGATTTCCATAATCTTTGATATTGCATACCAAAAAATAAACACCACGAAGAGCATGTAAAACCATGGTCTAGAAAAGGAGGCTATCCCTATGATTACATGGACTCGATAGAGAAATTCTCCGAGACCCAACTACCTCCCAAAGAAGCATTTTACTCCAAGCTAATGATAAACATATATCTGACAAAGAATACTTGCATGCAAAAGCAGTTTGGACAAAGTTCAAAATGAAAACGATGAAGGATTATCATGATCTTTACATGAAAATAGACGTTGTACTACTATGTGACGTGTTTGAGAGATTCTGAAAAGTTTGTAAGGAGTATTATAACTTGGATCCAGCATGGTACTTTACCATTATCCAGGAGAGCTCCATGATCTACACAACGACTACCCCATGGCTCCAGAAAAAATTACCATCGAAATCGATGAAAACATCACCATGGAGAAACTAGTTCCAACTTTGAGATCAAGAAGAATTATGTGGTACACCACGAGATCCTCAAGAAATACCTAGAGAAAAGCTTAATATTGAAACACATACACAAAGGCTTGTGCGAGCCTGATTTAGGTATGTCTATAAGCTCTTTATTATAGTAGGCTTTTTTTATTTTCGCACAGCTGATTCCACAATGTTTGGCTGCTTTGTTGATGCTATGAAAGATTTCTTCCCAACCAGATTCTGTGTAGATAGCTTTAGTAGGCCATGCTAGTGGTGGATTCTTTTTTCTTTTATGGTTGGTCATGTTTTATTATAGAAGGAAAAAAAATTAAAAACCTATGTTTTAACTATGTTTGCCTTATATAATCTTTCCAAGTGCCCAACCTCCAGCGATTCCCAAACTGCCCATCACAATGTGTTGATATTCTTGCATTTCTTTACTTGGTTTGTGATAGTCTTCTAATCCAAGTCTTGGAGTCCATTGCAGTCTAACCAAGTCCAACATTTTTTTAAGCATTTCTAAATATTTATTGGTTGCGTTGATGTCTTTATTAGCATTGTTCAATTCTTGTCTAAGTCTTGCTTCTTTTTTTTTCTTTCAACTTCTTTCTCATACCAAGCTTCTTTGTCTCTCGCGAGTTTTTCCATAGTGAAATTATGCCTTTTCATTTCATCTTCGTATCCATGTTGGTTCAACTTACTGAACAAAAATCCAGCACCAGCAAAAGCAAATGCATTAAATAATCCTCCTGCGATCATAGAAGCCATTTATTTGTACTCACTTTGTTCATAATTCGCTGCACTCATTTCTCTATTTTTTCTGTGATTATTTTCTTGTCTTCCAAATATTTCACCAACACGGATCCCAACATGATGGCTCCGGGTAATTTCAAAGTTGCTTGAATCGACTCTGGTGTCCCCAACGGTTCTCGATGAACTTTCTTACTTACCATAGACACGCCGACAGCAGACAAAGACAACACGCCTGCATTATAAATTTGGTTTAAATATTGGTTTTGTGCTATACCCATTTATTATATAAAAAAAATAAATTAAAAAATCATGAGTCTAAAACCTCTTAGTCAAACGTGTCTAACTTTACATCTTCTAAAACTTTTTTGCTAGAAGTGGGTCCTAAGTCTTCCTCATGTTCTACTATTGAACTTGGCTTAGGTTTCGTACGACACCAAAAATAACAACTTGTACCGAGTACTAGTAATGAAATTATTACGATTGATGCATATCCCCAGCTACCCTCACTTGTATTATTTTGTAGACTTTCTTGTTCCAAACGCTTTGCCTTCTTAGCTTCTTTAGCTTGTCTAGAGATCTTCGCAGAATGTTTTCCAGCTGCTACTTTTCGTGGATCTTTAACTTTAGTTTGTGTTGTAATAACTTGATCTTGTTTTTTAGATTTACCTTGCCCTTGTTTAACGTGTTCGCTCATTTATTATAAGTAAATTTTAAACAAATTTGAAGTAAAATCCAGTTTAACTTAAGACTACTTTGCTTTTACTTAAAAAACTGTAACAGCACGACCTAAGTAAACCCTTAGTAAGTTTAAAGTAAAGTCTAGTACATCTTAAGCTCTCTTAGTGGTTGCTTCAACAGTCTCGACTAAGATCTCCAAGTTGGATTCGTTTCTATAATCCTCATCAGACATTTTCAAAATCATAATAGAAAACATAACCACATTGTCTATGTTTGTCGTCACATCTTTTAGATAAAATGAAACACCCGGCGTAAACACTTCACTATTACCAAACAATCCCGAAGTAGGCATTATAGGTTTTACGGTGCTCATATCCAAATCGATGATGTCCTTCTGTTGTTTGGTACCATTTTTCATTAATATAAGAATAGTATGTCTAATAGTTAAACTCGTCATAGTGGTGTCGTTGTCGAACAAGTGCTGCAACAACGTGACTTTGGTTTCATAGTTGAAGTTTGGTAGATAAACCATGGAGCTTTTTGGAGAGTATTGACTACTAGAGGGAGTAGGTGTTGGATTGAGATATATTTTACTTGCTATAGATTTATAGGAAAAATTGTATAGTAATGTTTTGAGGAGCTTGTTTATGCTTGCTTTGTTCGTTAACGCTAACTGACGATTCGTAAGTACGAGTTGTTTGTTTGACGAGATGTCGTTTTGATTTGTTGCAATGTCGTTTTGCAAACTCGAGCGTAGATTACTTATGGACGTTTGCTGGGCTTTTAAGGAGGTTTTATTCAAGCTCATCGAAGCCTTTAATTTGCTAATTTCGTTTTTGTATAGGGTAAAGTTGGTTTCGATCGGTTTTAGTTTTTCTTCATTTGCTTCGTTTTGTTCATAGCCAAAATACATTGCCATATATTTATAATATATATTTTGCAACAATGACTCCAGATACCGACATAACACCTGCAACTGCTAATGTCTCTAAAGGGTTCTCTGCACCTGCTTTGTGCTTTTGTGCATTTGCCTCGCTCAAGCTCACTTTGTTCGCTAATTCGGTTTTAGGTTCGACTTCTAGCTTTTGCCTTTTAGGTTTAAGTGGCTCAACTTCGATCTCTTGTTTCTCAGGTTTGGTTAGTTTGCTTTGCTCAGGCTCACTACGTTTGCTTTCGACCTCAAGCTTTGGTTTTTTATAATTTAAGCTTTTATTCACACCAAACTTCATCTCGTTTGTTGCTATGGGTAATATATTGTTAAATCCTTCTATCAGCTCTTTGATGATGATCATATGCGAGGGTATTAAAATGATGCCAAGACTGATCACCATGTTCAAAACGACGTTGGTGTTTTTGATGGCAGTTCGCATATTGGATATCATCACTGTGACGTCGTCTTGTGCAATCGTGGCTTCAACCAACTTGTAGAAAATGTCTTGAGTTTGACTCGACTTGGCGCCTTTATTAGCGATGCTTCAACGAGTGTTGGCTTGAGCTCCAAGAATAGAATAAACGTAGGACTCCTCTGCTTGTTGTAACACTTTTTGTCCCAAGGGTGTTAGTCCTTTGCTAGACTCTTTGATTAACAGCTTCCAATTGTTGGGTGACTTGTTGATGGTCTTGGATATCCTCTGATACTTTATCCCTCGAATTGTGTAGTAGTTCCCAATGTCGTAGTGGTAGTTTCTAATCTTACCTTCCCTTTGCTCCATCTCGTGGTGGTTTAAAAAGTGGGTGATCAAAGTACCAAATTTTTTAGAGCCACTCAATTTACTTTTTCGTACTTGTCTACCCAAATATTTTTTTACGGGTGCTTTGCTTTGTTTGAGTTTTATGACATCATCATCGATGTATCTCGTGAGTTTTTCTGGGTATCGAAGAAATCATTTCATATGAAAGTAAAAATAATATTTCGCTATACTATCGATAATCTTTGGTTTGCTTTTTCTTGTTACATGCTCCATGCTCATACCTCCTAAGTAACTAATAACATTAGCGGCCAATAAACATGTAAAACAAGGATTGGTCTTGTAGTTGAGCTGTTGATCTTGTTTAATTTTATCAGAGATCCACTCGACATTTAAGACATCTATGTTACATGTAAAATAGTCGTTCTAGTTAATGAAGATTCTAAACTAAGTAAATTCCATCTTACTCGCTTCGCTCGTTTCTTTGAGCTTTAATCCCATAACGGTTCCATAATGATTCCACAAAGACAGCATCCATTGATGATCGAGTCGTTTGCTGATTTTTTTATTTGTTACTCCAAAAGACTTCATCCACTCTGGATTATGTTTAATATCGTACGCTTTCGTACTGTATCTAAGCTTTGGTCTTGCTCCATAATAAGTCTCATTAAATAATTTTAGCTTGTTGTTTGTAGGTTTAATGCTATAACCAAACTCGAACTTAGACAGATCAGCGTTAGGATACTTACTTAAGAATTCTTGCTTAGCATCTTATTTAGACCATGAGTCTATCAGTCTTCTTCCTTTACTACCATACCTTTGTTCATAATAAATATCCACTTATTTTACAAATATTAGTAGTATTTAAAGAGCTGATTCACCGACACCAGCCCTCCCCTCACCCTATCGATTTTTGATAATTTTTGGTAATTTTAGTATAAGCTACTGTTATGCAAATTTCAAAATTGGGGGGTGAGTTAATTTGCATATTTTTGCAAAATCAATTCTGTAGCAAGGTTTTGAGGTATTTTGTGGCATCAAACCTGTCAATCATTTTTGTAAATTAGGTTAAGGGGAATTCCTAATTTTAAGCAAATGAGGCATGCCTAAACACATATGATGACGACACAACAAAAGTAATTTGTACTATGAGCGCACAGATTTTAATATTGAAACTTTTTGATAAAAAAACTCGACAATATATCAGTAAGAAACAAAATGTTTAAAAAAATTTTGCTTTAATGAATATTCCAAAAACTAAATTCTACATAAGGTTCTTGTAGTTTTGCATGGCGAAAACAACAATATCAGTTTTCGTTTGAGGCTACACCTTTTACATTTATTATTGCAAAGCTTTCGGTCCATTAGCCCGGACCTTCATCAGTGCAACTAACTAGAAAAAATTGATACGTCATTATTAGATCACAATTGTCATGATCTGTTTGCCCACGCTTTTTAAACCGGATGTACCACTTAGACCTACAGTTGCATCACAAGGTTCACCAACTTATAATATAGCTAAATATCTTGCTAATATTTTAAAGCCTGTTCTTTGTGTATCAGAGCATCATGTAGTTAATTCTAAAGAGTTTGTTACAAAAATGCAAAAGGTCAAATTAGATTAAAATGAAATTCTCGTTAGCTTTAATGTTGTTAGTTTATTTATTAGTGTACCAGGGGAAGAAGCTTGTAAGATTGCAAAAGATAGACTACTTTCAGACACTACGCTTTCCCAAAGGACTAGTCGTTCTCCTAAGAGTATATATGAGCTGCTGAAACTGTGCTTGAATACAAGTTGTTTTCAGTGGCGGGAGAAATACTACGAGCAAGTATATGGCGCTCCAATGGGTAGTCCTTTGTCACCAGTGATAACTAATTTATTCATGGAAGAATCTGAGAAGAACGCTCTAGCCACAGCTTCTCTAAAACCTGGATTTTGGTTTAGATATGTAGATGATACAATAAGTAGCTGGTCGCATGGTTTAGAAAATCTAAATAAATTTTTAAATGACATCAATGGTTTACATCCATCAATTAAATTTACATTGGTAGTACAGAAAGATAACTCAATATCTTTCTTATATATTTTATTTAGTATTAATAAAGATGGGTCTCTCGTTCATAAGGTTTACAGGAAACCAACACACACAGACAGATATCTCAACTACAATTCATTTCACCATCCTAGCATAAAGAGATCGGTATGCAAGACATTAATTAACCATGCAAAAACAATTTGTGAATCCAACAACTTGGATTCAGAGTTAGAGCATTTAAGAAATGTTCTGATGATGAATAGTTACCGTCGGCAATTCATAGATCGTGCTATGAATAACCAGCAACAACAGAAACAAAATATTGAATATAAGTGTTCGGTTTGTTTGCCTTTTATGGGTCCAGCTTCATATAAAATTGTTAGAATTTTAAAAGAAGTTGGCATAAAAGTTTGCCATTCAAGCTACAAGAAATTGTTCCACTCTCTTTCCACTCACAATGATAGTATAGATGAACTTTAGAAACCTTGTGTGTATCGCATTCCATGTAAATGTGGTTTGGTTTACATTGGAGAGACCGGTAGAAATCTCTCAACCTGTCTTAAAGAACACAAGATGAAATACGAGAAAGCTAAACTCGATAAGTCCACTGTAGCACATCACGCATGGACTTACGACCATCGGATAAAATGGAATGAAGCAACCATTTTGGTGAATGATAAATATAAATTTTCTCGTAAAATGAGAGAGTCTATTGAAATATTCAAACATAAAACTAGAGATCAAGAGGGCTAGCCACTAAATAGCGCGTGGCGTGCTCTCTTCCATGCTCTCTAGTTAGACCCTTGTTTTGCACGTGCGCTTTAATCAAACCAATTAAAAAGCGCGAGCAAACAGATCACGACAATTGTGATCTAATAATGACGTATCAATCTTTTCTAGTTAGTTTCACTGATGAAGGTCCGGTCTAACGGACCGAAAGCTTTGCAATAATAAATGTACATGGTGTACCCTCAAACGAATACTGATAAATTCTACATATTTCAAGCTTTATGTAGTATTGTTATAGTAAACAACCTAGAAAAAGATATCAGTATTGATTTTATTGATAATGCCTTGTCTAAGTGGAAAGAATTTTCAGATTATATAAAGAGAGAATTTTGTAAAGAAGTAAAAACTGAAATTGATTGCAATCTGATTAGTACAAAAGTTATTATGACTACTATTAAGTTTAACAAGAAAAAAATCAATATCTATTGTCATGACATTAGTCCTAATGACGTCACAAAAAGTAATTCCGTGATAAGACTATATGAAAACGGCTATGCTATATAAAAAAGACACCTTGGTACACCACTTATGAATTATATAATATTAAAAATCCTAAACTACAAATTGAAATGTTACGATATAAAAAAAACATAGGTTATGACTTAACCATTATTTACAAATAGATCATCATAAATTTAGACAAAATCGCTTTACCTATGATACTGAAATTAGAGATTTTATCGTTGTTAGCTGTTGGTGTGAAAAATATGACCATTAAAAACAAAATTAATAAATGGAATCTGAACCAATTATACGTGAACAACTTTTGAAACTATCAGCAGCAAAAGAAATTAAATACACAGCGTCATACATAAAAAAGCATCTGTAAAAACACTTGAATGAATTCACGAAGAGTACAAACGTAAAAAACTAGCAGAAACAAATGAAATGTTATCAGACACGGTTGTTGGAAAATTTTCTAATCTTTTGCAATATCTTGAACTCATTGAAAGTTCCACAGAACTTGGTAAAGAACTTATAGACAGCAAACTATTTCGCCAAGACGAAAAATTAATACTTGAATACGTAACTCCATACATTCCTCTCATTGGAATTCTTTCAGGAAGACAAATCATAAGTAAACATGTAATAAATAAAAAATAAACATATATACCGTGCCTAAACATGCCTGGTGATGTGACAACCTAATTTGCATATTGTCCCACATGACTGCACAATAATATTTGATTATATATATATATATATATTATATATATATATACGTATAATGGAACTGCACAATAATATTTGACGAT
>JAOBYK010580223.1:0-10887 GCA_025434845.1 Phenganax subtilis | reverse complement strand
TGGGTTCAACTCTCCGGAATTGGCCCTCTCGCGACCACCCCCCTCACCCCCTTTACTCACTCCCCTGCCTGCCGGCTGGCTTTCGTATATAAATATATATATATATACTCCTGTGAAGATGTTCGCTGAACATCAGGTTTCGACATGTCATGTCGTGTTTTTCACTTCTGTCCGGAGCTTAGACCGACCGTCTGCAGAGGGTGGGCTCAAGAGCTTGAAAACAAGCGCTACGTGTTGGCATTCATTTGCCGCCCCCACGGTCCGAACTTCGTTCGTTCCTACTTCACGTTTGCAGTGGACTTCGTGAGCCGCTTCACCAATTCGACATTGGTAGCGGAGCCCGGTCGCCCCGGGCTCCCTACCTGCGCACTTCGCGACCACGAGCTCTTCGTCCCGGCTGAGACCCGCGGCACGATTGGCAGTAGCAGTTCTCGCTCTTGCTTGGTGGATCCCTCCTCTACCTGTTCGCCACATCCAAGCAGAGCTCTTTGTCCCTGTGAACAGCTACATGCCACCACCTGGTCAAAAGAAAGACAAGCCGCAGGCATCGGGATCGAGCTCACAAGATGGCACTTCCTACATGGACTTGAGGGACAGCTATGCGCCAGTCTTCTCCGGCCAACCGGCCGACTACAGAGAGTGGAGGCAGAGGATTCAGCTCTACCACCGGAAGATGTCCTTGACCAAGCGGGCCAATGAAAGTGTGCTGAACATCGTGGGCTCCTTCACTGGAGTGACTTGGCGCCTGTTCCAGGATTGGGGCATCGAAGAACTGGAAAAAGAAGACGCCTTCAAGAAGGTCATTGAGACCCTCGATGCCAACTTCGCCTACGACGCCAAGGTACAGCTCCCCACGGACTTTGAAGCATACTTCAACTTGTTGCAGCGCTCTCCTGGCCAGACGTTGTTGCTGTACGTGGCCGACCATGAAGAAGCATACAGAAAGCTGCAACAGCATCGAATCGAGCTTCCAGCTTCGGTTCAAGGATGGGATCTTCTTCGCCGCTCCGGCCTCTCACGAGAGCAAAGACAACTCATCACCCTGAAGGCACCAAACCTGGAGAAGAATGCGGTGATTGAGGCTCTCTATTTGATCCTTGGCCAGGACTACAAGGGAGGAGGCTGGAATGCTGAGCGGAATCGCCGCTTTGGTGGTGGACACTTGTGGAAGCAGAGGGGCCAACGATGAGGTCAACAGCCCTTCACAAATGGCTGCTGCTTATGATGCTGCCTTCGCCTCCTACACGGACGCCCGTCGTCGCTTCCAAGAACTCAAAACAGCTCGAGGTTACCTTCCCATTGTCGCCCTGACTGATGGAGGAAATGTCTCGCCTTCGAAGGGAGGATCTTGCTCCAACGCTACTTCACCGGCTTCAGCTACCTCCTGGCGAACAAAAGGAAAAGGGAAGGGCGGGTCCAAAGGTGGCAAGTCAAAGACCACGATCCGCTATCCACCTCAAGGAGCTGGCAAAGCAGATCCAAAAGGGCGTGCAAGAGCAAACATGACTTGCCTCCGATGTGGCCAAGCCGGCCATTGGGCAGCCAATTGCCCACAGAGCTCATCGAGCCCAACTACACGCACACCTGCTGCCAAACGCCCGGCGTCATCAACGACCGAGGCAATGGCTTCGGAGCGCAAGGTTGATGAGAGCGCCCTCCTGATCTTCCAGGACTCCAACGGTGCTGAAAGGCCAGAATGTGTGACGCTTGACCCTGGAGCAAGCGCCTTCCTGTCTGGTTACGGGCCTTTCCGAAGATACCTTGATCATTTGAGCACCCTGGACTTCCCCATTGAGGTCATCAAGATGAGCAAAGGCCGACGCCGCTTCCAGTTCGGAGGCGACGCATCGATGTGGTCAGATTGGTCTGCTCATATCCCTACCTTTGTGGATGGCAAGTACGGCACCATCGAACTGTTCCTGCTGCCTGGCAACACGCCAATGCTCTGTGGCCGTCCGATCATCGAAGCACTTGGGATGACCATGGACTTCGCCCAGAGGCGACTACGGATTGGCAGCTCACCATGGATGCCGGCCACGTTGGGAAGACAAGGCGATTATCTCTGGTCACTCACCAGCGAGCACCTCAGCATCAACTACGACCCTGAGCGACCTGAGTTCGTCCTGAGGACCAATGATCAAGGCATCGAGCAAGAGGGTGACTACAAGCTCAACGACTTCATGCTGGCCGAAAGCGGCTTCACAGCATTCGAGAAGGCTTCAACAATCGATGAAGGAAAGACAAAGCCTCTCCGTCGCCATGAGCTGAAAACTATGGATGTTCACCTCACCACACAGCTCAACGACCTGTCTGCCTATGTCACCAAGGAGCTACATCAGCCTGAACGACCTCGATTGCTCTGGGAGGTCTACTGTGGCAAAGCGCGAACAGCGCAAGTGGCTGAGTCCTTGGGCATGGAAGTCCGCTGC
Organism: Phenganax subtilis; assembly: GCA_025434845.1. Lineage (NCBI taxonomy): Eukaryota > Metazoa > Cnidaria > Anthozoa > Malacalcyonacea > Clavulariidae > Phenganax > Phenganax subtilis. The sequence continues at coordinate 8,458 of JAOBYK010580223.1, read as the reverse complement.
TTCTCCTATGACACTGGCTGGGACTTCGAACAGCTCAAACACCAAGATGAGTTCCTGGCCCTCCTTGAAGAAGAAGCACCCGATGAACTGCTCATTGCTCCTGAATGCAAGCTATGGAGTTGCATGCAGTCACTTGGCCGCCGGACACCTGCTCAGAAAGAAGCGTTGAAGGCCGCTCGACATCGTCATCACGACCGGCACCTCATGTTCACTCGACGGAGCTATCTATGTCAGCTGAGGGGCGGTCGACATGCCACCATTGAGCAGCCGAAGCATGCGCTTTCCTGGCAGACCCGAGCTCTACGTGATCTTCCTGGCAGAAGAGCCGACTTCTCTCAATGCCGCTATGGAGCACAATGCCTAGATGATGATGGCATTTGGAAGCCAGTTCAGAAGAACACCACCTTCCTCACGACCAAACAGGCCGTCCAGGATGCCTTCACCCTCCAGTGTCAGCATGACCATGAACATTGTCCTTTGGAGGGAGCTGCACCAGGCTATGGATCTTGTACTCGTTACCTTGAAGAGTACCAGCCTGCACTGGCTGCAACGTTGGCTGCAGCCGCTGAGGATGAGAAAGAGACGACCAGCTCCCTGATACGACTTCGAAGTCACACCAAGCAAGATGCCATTCGCACGGTCCAACGACTGCACAGGAATCTTGGTCATCCTGCACCTGCTGCCCTGGTTGAACTGTTGGAATCCCGTGGTGTATCAGAAGCCGTCCTACAAGCTGCAAGGTCGTATCGATGCTTTGCATGTGCCAAGTACAAGAAGCCGTCACAGGCTGCACCGGCTGCTATGCCCACTGTGCTGAACTTCAACGATGTTCTCCAGGCCGATGTGATGTGGTTGAGACGGGGCACCATCAAGTATGCCATCATGAGCTTGGTTGACAGCGCTACGCGCTACACTGCAGCGGTGTTGATCAACTCCGAGCACACCGACAACTACATCAAGGCCCTTGAACGTGCTTGGATTGCCCACTTCGGGCCACCTGCTACCCTGCTCACTGATGAAGGCCGTGGCTGGCTTAGCAATCAAATGGATGAATGGACTGCAGCTCATGGCATCAAGCACTCCGTTGCCCCAGGTGAAGCTCATGAACGCCTGGCTTTGGTTGAACGCCGCCATGCAGTGATCCGAAAGTCTGTTGAGGTCTACCTCGATGACACGTCCGCCGACGGACCCTCAGGCATCCAAGAGGCACTCAGCTACATCGTCCCACAGATGAACAGTACTCCGGGAGTGGCTGGATTCTCAATGGGTGCTGGGCTATCAGCCGTCCTTGGCTGGTGATTTGCTATCTGATGCCACTCAACCGTCCCACTTCGGCGGCAATCAGCCCTTCGAAGACATGCTGGCCAAGCGTCATGCTGCTCGGAAAGCCTTGAATGACGCCGACGCTGACCGTCGCCTGCGTCGTGCTTTGACCCTCAAGTACAAGGGCATCAACGCCGAGTATGCCTTGGGACAACAAGTATGGTTCTGGCGTGATGCCAGACAGCCAGATCTCGTCAAGATCCGCTGGCTCGGCCCTGCACAGGTGGTGATGAAGGAGAGACGACCTCCTGCTGAAGGTGAAGCTGATGGACCAGTCTCTGTATACTGGTTAGCTTTCAAGTCTCAGTTGATCCGTTGTGCACCTCACCATGTGCGCGCTGATGTGAAGAGCTTCGACCATGCCATCGATGACACCCAGAAAGCACTCAACACGGTGCGCCAGCTTCGTTCACGAGGCGTGACACGGTTCTATGACCTGCAGCGCACCAATCGGCAGAATCTGGCTGATGTTGAGGAAGATGAACATGGTGAAGGCTCCACGCTTGACACGGAGTCTGAGCATGAGATGGCACCGCCTAGGCAGCGTCCAAGACTCACCATGGATCCACCGATCCCGGCGGCTGCCGATGTACAAGCACCAGCTGAACCACAAGCACTGGAAGCACCACAGCAGCGCACGGCACCAACTGCTCTGGATCAAGGTCCAGTTGCAGAGGCATTCCAGGAACCGCCTGCAGTTCCAGACGATGAGGACGGACTGCCCCTACCGAGCCAAGAACCCAGGGAAGAGCCACCGGCAGCTACAACAACACCTCACAGGGGCACCACAACCCGTGCTGGATCCTGCAACCGCAGCACTATATGAACCAGCACCAGCAGAGACATTCCAGCAACAGAGATTGCACATCAACAGGCAGGAAACACTCAGCTTTGCACCCGTCCGGCATCGCCGTACTCATGGGCCTGCGCCCTACGATGACACAACCACAAGCCACACGAATGCAGAACAGCCAAGCCCACCACAAACACCAGCAGAACAGCTAGCTGGACAAGGATTCTATCTCGAGAATCTCGACACCGCCGTACTGCCCTCCGGCTGGCATATGGATGAGCATGGCTACCTGCAGCTCGACGATCGTGTCACCGACTACTGGGAGCTGAAAGCTGGCTGCCTCATCAGGCATCACATGATCCCTCGCCGAGGCCGCATGCACCTCGAGCACCTTCCAAAAGACTGTCCTGTCCAGCTCGATCAGCTCGACCACATCAAGATCACCATGGTGCACCAAGCGGACGGCAAGAGCCGACTGTTCACCGATGATGGAACGGTGACAACTCCTCCTGAAGGCATTTCTGGTGCCTGGACTGGGACTACAGTCTTCCAACTCACAGGCGACACCAGGCGAGAGATGGCCATGTACACTGGCACTCACCTCATCCGCACAAGTGCTCGCCAAGTCGCTAAGGACCAGAAGAAGGCCTACAACAAGAAAGTCAAGAAAGACAAAGGGGGAGTCAATGAAAGACTTCTTGGACCACAAGAACGAGCACTGTTCAAGGAAGCCAAGGTCAAGGAACTGAAGTCCTTCTTCGACCATGGCGTATGGGCATTCCAAACCACAGCTGAGGCAGATGAGTCCAGGACTTTGACCTCCAGGATCCTTTTGAAGTGGTCAGAGAACGAAGATGGAAGCCCAAGAGCAAAAGCCCGACTGATCGTCAGAGGCTTCAACGATCCCGATGCACTAGCTGGCACTATCACCACCTCGTCTCCAACGACCACCAGGCTTTCAAGATCCATGGTCCTCTCCCTGGCTGCCAACATGCATTGGCCCACCTGGACTGCAGATGTGAGCACAGCGTTCTTGCAGGGCCGACCACAGACCCGAAAGCTGTGGGTCAAGCTTCCTTCCGAAGCCCTGCAACTGCTTGGAGCCTCAGAGGACACGAGGATGCTCCTACTGAAGCCCTGCTACGGTCAAACAGATGCTCCACGAGGTTGGTTCCTTGAAGCTGTCGACCGCCTCCTACGAGCAGGACTTCGCCAACATCCTCTGGACCCTTGTGCTTTCCTCATCTACGAAAGGGATGACAGCAACTTCAATGAGAATGACCCCATCCATGAGGAGACGAGCACCCTGGGCCCAGAGAAGTTGTGTGGTATGGTCATCATGCGTGTAGATGACATGCTTGGAGCCGGTTGCCCAAAGTCACCACGCTACAAGGCCGTGACCGACCTCCTTCGCGCCAACTTCTCCTTCCGAGAGTGGAAAGAAGACCTTCCCAGACTGGAATACTGTGGCTGCGAGCTTGAGAAGACACCCGAAGGCGGAAGACGCCTGCACCAAGAGAACTACTTCAGCAAGGTCAAGCCCATCACGATCCACAAGAACCGCAACCCTCATGATCCACTCAGTGAGAGAGAGATCACTCAGGTCAGGGGCTTGTTGGGATCAATGCAGTGGCCTGCCGTGCAAACATCTCCACACTTGCAATGCTCCACCTCGATGCTCTCAGGTCAGATCACAAAAGCCACAACAAGCACCATCACAGAGTGCAACAAGCTCCTCAAGTTTGCAAAGGATCACAAAGATGTGAGCCTCTTCTACAACTACATCGGCCACCCATCGGAGCTGCAGTTGCTATGTTTCTTTGATGCTGGCTTCACTGCCCGAGCAGATGGGAGCTCACAAGGTGGCTACATCCTGATGCTTGTCAACAAGCAGCTGTTCACCTCGGGCGAGGATGGAGAGTACCACGTCCTTGACTGGCGAAGCTTTCGCACGCCTCGAGTCACGAGGAGTTCACTGGCTGCCGAAGCCCAGGTTGGCGGCCAGGCTGCTGACAGCATTGACTTTGCATGTCGGTACTGGCATGCCCTCATGCACCCCGACCTCAAGCTGAAGGAGCTGCTCAAGGCACCATCCAATGCAAAAGCTCTCTATGACTCCTACCACCGAGAAGGAGTCAGCTCTTCCGTGGTTGACAAACGAGTCAGCCTGGAGATTCGTGTGATGAAAGAAATGATGGAGGAGCTGGAAGGTCAACTTCGTTGGATGAGCTCAGAACGGCAAATCGCCGATGGACTCACCAAAGAGTCCGCAAGGACACTTCTTGCCGCTCGCCTACGGCATCGTCGCTTGAAGCTCACCTGGGATCCAAACTATGTGGCCTCGAAGAAGAAGTCCAAGAAGGAGAAAGAAAAGGCCATAGCTGAAACGACCCAGCTTGAGACAACGCCCAACGACGTTGCTGAAGAGCACCATGTCCCTGTGAAAGAGCCCTGGCTGACTACCCAGAGAATTTTGAGTATGAGGAACAGCCAAAGCTCGAAGAAGCTCCTGCTACCGCCTACCTTGCACAGAATGTGAAGGCCCTCACGTATGTCTTCGCCATGAGCCATGGCGGCAGCTGTTCAAAGAATAACCTGACAGGTCGCATGCCGAATGTCCTCCTGGCACTGCTGATGTTTTCTTTGTTGGCTATGGCACGAGGCCAACAGTGTGAGAAGGGAGAAGAAAAGGAAGAAAGCTATGAGCACCTCTGGCTGTGGCTTGCCATTTTGGCCCTGATCCACATCATTCTCATGACCGGCATCTTCATGGCCGGCCGCTGGAGCTGCCACCATGAGCTTGCACTGAAGCCCGTGACCAAGGAGGCCGAGATCCAAAAGGATGAACCCATAGTTCACGCACGTCTGCGTGAGCTGCTGAGTCAAGAAAAGAGTCGCGCTGATGAAGCCCAGAAGTCTGCCCAAGAATCCCGAGCTGCCCTGAACCTCCAGATCGACGAGGTGCAGAACTTGAGAGCGTTGACCACGGACGCTCATCGTCTCTTCCGAGACGCCATCATGGAGATGGAGCTGCACTCATCCCTGCGCCCTTTTACAAGGCCTGTTGTCATAAAAGTAGATTCTATGCAGCGCTTCGAAACAGTAGTCTTGCGCCTTTCTGTTCGGCTCTGCCCCTGACTGCGGCTGATATCGCTTGGAGCAGCCTACACTGCACCTTCTACCTGGGTCCTTGCTATTGTGCAGCAGTCGCCACTGGCCTGTCTGACACCCGTCCGGAACGACCGTGACCGCCTCCACTGGTGAATGTTGGCATCATGAGACCTGCCACATCGTCCGACAGATCACCTCCAACCTGATGACGAGGCGAGCTTGCGCCTACTGTGCATCCCTGAGACCTCCGCCTGACAGAATCGAGAGCAATAGCGGCACCTCGCTGTGCAGGGAAGTCGATGCTTGGTTGGCTGACGCCGATCCGTGGCGTCCTCCCACTTGAGGGTTGAAAGATTCCCCTCCATGTGAAGATGCTCGCTGAGCATCAGTGACATGACATGTCACATGTGTTTTTCACTTGTCCGGACCTCAGACTACCGCCGGCAGAGGGCGGGCTCAAAGAGTCCAAAAGCTGGGCTGCGCGTGGCATTCATTTGCCTTCGGTTCGAACTCGTTCGTACCCGCTTTTTCCTTGAAGTGGACTTCGTGTGCCGCTACACCAATTCGACAACAACAAATAACGACTGTTTCATTGGTTTAGCCTTGGTTGTGGTTGTGGAGCTCAGTGCATCATTTCTGCAAGCTTAGGAGCAGGACATTTGGCACAACAGCGACGTGACTGACACTTCACGTGTCGTTTCAAACTTCACGTATCGGTGCTTCCTGTCTGCACACCGCTGCCTTCTGATATTTCTTGCAAGTCTGCGCTTGCACTGGTTTTCACGTGCAAAATTCAACAGGGCCATTCACAAGGCTTTGCTTGCATAACTACAGCTCCTATGATTCTGGCACTTTCATGCCTTGCATGTCTCTGTCAGACACGAAGCAGGTGGGGTAGCTCACCTTTAGTACTGGGTCTAGATATCGAAGCCATTCGTGTGCACGCGTATCGCATGCTATTGTTTCATTGAAACGAGAAGAATTGAAACCGTGCTGGTAGTATTCGCTCTCAAGACTAAAGGCCGCCTGTTGCCAGCCAGTAGCAGCGAAAGGACGGACGAAGCTTGCGCACTCCTCAGGAATCGGTGCATCAAGGTAAGCACAAGTCTTGACTCCTGCATAGGCAGTGGGACTAAAAGCCACTTGCAACCCACAATCAAAAGGGTCGCACACAAGCACGATGTCATTGGACTTTGCCACAGCAGACATCTGCTCTTCAGTGAAGTTCATCTCATGGGTGAGCACATAGTCGAAAGGTTCTGCGCCGATGGTAAAAGCTTTCAATATTCCTGGCTGCTGTGCTGCCACCGCCATCGCCAGCATACCTCCCAATGAGTGCCCTGTCAACAAGATATGGTACCCACAGAATGCCTTCTGCACTCGTCGAACGAACCTGTCAGCTTGAGTAGTGAAATCCAGCAAACTTGAATATATCGAACACTGTGCTGCCCTTATTTCTCTTGCAATGTCCGTTACGTTCCCCCACGAACGTGCATGCACATCGGCATAGCACAAATCTACCTTGCACTGTTCCAGGGTGGGATCGCCACAGCCTCCTTTGAAAGCAATGACGACACGTTGGCTCTTGTTCTGCACAAAAACGCGTGCAATAGGGCCACCGATTATGGGATCCATGTCAAACGCAAAGGCTCGATCCCAAGACCCCTCTGTCCAATTCAATGTGGCGTTGGCTTTCTCTGGGAAATCTGCCGTCACCGGAGCTGAAGTGATGTAAGAAAGGGCGATGGCTTCCGCAACCACTGCCAGGAATGACGTCCATATTCCTCTTGGGGTGTTGGTCAAGTATGCATCGAAATTCCAACCGCCATCTGCTGGCAGGTCAGGAATTGTTGGTTCGCTCAGAGTGCGACCTCGACGTTGCAGCAAGTCTAGCGCACCGCCGTCATCGCAATCAAGGCATGTAGCCATGGCAAGCAACAAATGGGTCCCCCTTCCGTTGGAGCTCCAACCAACCATCAATCTTGTGAGGGCGAAGGAAGGTCGAGCCTTCAGATGACTCAAGGGCCCTTTGACCCAACGTGGCATCCGGAAATGGATAGGATGCATGGCATGAAATCCTCAATGAAACACAGTTGCATTGTCAGCAAGCACATCCACAGATTTAGAGGATTGAGAGCTCAACCGACCAACGGAACAAGTTCTAGTCTTACCACTTGTCTGCCTGTCTGCACCCATCGCACTTTTTGCGACAGCAGAGTCTTCGTCCCGTGCAAGGGGCCTAGTCATATCTCACATCCATCCAATCCTCAAGGCAAGATCGCACCTCAGGGAAAGGATCTTGCAACTGCACAAACATGCACAAACAGCATAACAACATTCCAAAGACCTGATGCAAAGCTGTAACACAAAAAGTATCCACTATAGCCACTAGAACAAGGCTTGGTCCCATGCTCTTTGTGGCTGGCGCAATCCTGACTCGATAAAGCCACCTGTCACTCGTTCTTAATGTCAAAGGACTGGCACCATGGACCTCAGTTCTTCAAAGCTCTGCAGAAACCAGAAAAGTCGCAAAAAAACGTTTTACACCCTTTGGTGGAAAATCAATAGAATATGCAAACACCGAGTCGCCAAGCTGTCACTCTTTGTGAAGGGCTCCGCCGACAACCAATCAACCAAATATGCTTGCATCGCAACAAACCACCAAACTGGGCTCTCACTTCGTTTTGAGCTGCACCATCCTTCCAACACCCCATGCTAAGTGCACGTTACATGCGATCGTCTATTCGGGGATCAGAAAGCTACTTAGCATCCCGGGTGCCTGCACTCAACAAATGGGTTTGTCTCAAAATGAGAGCCTATCGCCGGCAACATGGGAAGGAGCTTTTAATATATAGCGACAGCTTTGCGTATTCCGCAGAACAGCAAGTGACCCAGACCAAGCTGAACAAATGGAAGCACATTTCTGTACCAACTACAATTGCAGAACCCTTCGCTCAGGGGCCACGCTTTGAAAGCAGCCCACTGCGTGCGAAAAGCCTTACTGGAGAGCTTCTACAACTCCAAGGGGCACGCGGCGAGCTGGTGTTGCGCATCACGTGACATGGCCTGCATTCCCACTGAGCTGCTTTTGCACCTGTATAAACGGAAATAAAACAGGGCTTTGCCTCAAAAGCATCTTGCATCACTTGCATCAGCTGGTCAAAAGTTCAACTTTGGAATTGGTGCAAGGGTCGAAGTTGATGGACTTGACAAGGGGCGTGCGCATATCAC
>JAOBYK010580112.1:0-11642 GCA_025434845.1 Phenganax subtilis | reverse complement strand
GCACAAAAAAATTTGCGTATTGGAAAACAAGCCTCAACCAACCTAGTAAACACAAAGTAAGTGGGGTAACTATACTACTAACATTGTAATAAAACAATTCTTACACTTGGAAACCCTTATCAACTAAACTATTGCAAACTAATATAATGGCTTTTCGGGACATAGTGATTAAATGGTCCCCTACCTTCGGGAGTTGTTTTTTTATCTCGAGTTTTCTACCCACAAGGATCCTTCGGTTTGCGGATCCATTTAATCACTGATGCCTCTCAGGCTATGCTATAATACCTAATTGGCTTGGAAAACGACCGGAAAGCAGTTTTTATAGAGTGGGTTCTATACACAAAGTAACTTCTTCTTTCACTTTAGTTGTTTTCGAATGAAATACATGCAAACGTTTCCTAACAAATGGGGTTGTTTAACAGTATTATGTACACACGTGTATATGTTTTTATAAAGTCATTACAGAATCTAGGCCTTAAAGTCAAAACAACATCATGCTGTTCAACAATCAATGCAGTTTGTAATATCAGAGAATTCTGGGAATAGATCCCCTACAAAGTTTACTCAAGCTCCTCTTTGTCAAAACATTATGCTGGTAACTCATCTTGTGAACTTTTGTCAATCGTATTTCATAGTCTGCAAGTATAAACCGATCGAATCATCAAACAACGCTTGTGACTACCAACCGCCAGCTTACATGCAATCGAGTAAGGTTGTTTATTGAGAGGATGTTCGTTAACATTGTTTTATGTTGCAGATATTTTAAAGAGCCTGTGGCCGATCTAGACTAAGTCAACGCTGAGTAAATATATTCAAAATTTGAAATACCTAAAGAACAATCCGATTGGTAAGATTTCGGCTCCAACATATTCTTATGAAATTCTCAACCAAAAGAATTGTTATTAAGATAGTTTTAGTCTAAAACTTACTTTTTACTTCATTTCGCCTTACTTTGGATTCGCTATTGTTTTTTTCTATAAAATGCAACCTTATATACTTTGCTAATTTACTAACCTAACACAGTGAATTGTTTTCCAAACACATCATTATGGAAATCTCGGACCCTACTATTAACCAAATAACATCTGAAACGCAACCTCTGAAAGGAAATTTCAAAGCCAGATTCGCAAAGTCATGCCTAGTCTTTTCACGCAACAGAAAAATGCGTTTTTTCTGAATTTCCACAAATTTGGGTTAAGGTGCATTAAAAGATCGTTTAGTAGGACGTAAGACGCATTTACCACAACTTTTCTGCTATAGAAAACTTTATCAAAACCCCAGAGTAACATGTTTTAATTTGTTTGTGTAGGGTTTGTAATTAAATATTTTTTTGGAGAAAAACGTAGGGTGATGGGTGGAGGTTGCTGAGGTCAAATAATATCTCCATGTTGGTGTGAATTTTTCTATACTGTTCGTTTGCTTTCCAATATAATTGTTCTTAAAGATAGGAAAAAGGCTATTTCGAAATTTAAACCACCAACAACATTTCGTGTTTTTCGGTAGAATAATTAACAGTACATTGTGACAAATATTAGCATTAAAGTTTCTTTCTCCAAATGTCCACTCTTGAAATCGTCTCGTACGCAAGTATCCTGACGTAAACACGCCTTTCTGCACGTAAAGTATGCGTTTACAATGGCGATTTTCTGTGCAGGTTTTCCAATTTTAAAAAGATGTGATGGAGTGAATTCAGGCACATGAATGTCGGACACTCCCAGCAATACAGTCTTTTTATATGATATTTCACTCTATCACATGCTACAAAATGAAAACAATTGCCGTGAAAATCGCTAGTGTGAACGGGCTTTTTATTTGGCCAGTCTCAGAATGATAGCGCTCTAGGTTTCGTTAGCTTAAAGAGCATTACTGACTCATTACCATTCAATACCATTTCAGGCGATACCACCACCGTCTCTCTTTGGTGGAAATGGAATAACCAATCGCACTAAGAAAAGAAAACGTTCCACAACTTGTTTACCAAAACCTGGAAAAACATACACTAAGGATGTGTTGTGTCTTCTACCTTTAACAAGAACGACTGACATTCCAATACCGCGTGGGGCGAAGAGGACAGCATTGGCAGATATGGGTTTGATTGAAAAGGTTTCCATCAATACTGCATGGGATGCAGAAGAGGTTGCACGAGAAATCACGAGTGTTTTTTCAACATCGTTCAACTTGCAGGCTGGCGAAATTTTGCCATTTAATTATTTGGGGTAATTTAGATATGAAGTCAAGCTATATAAGTGGATATGAGACGACAATGCAGCAGCGTATATGTTTCTGACACATGCTGTTATAGTTAATCATATTTGTTAACTAAAATTATCGCGTTATAACAGTAAAGGTATTGTCCTCACGTACAGCTGATTTGTGATAACCAAATGTGTTAATCGTATTTCTTTCCCATAATCTAGTATAACAAAAGGGGCGAAAAAATGACGATTCTCAAAACTTCAAGGTCATTTGTATGGAATGCACCGGAGGTCATATCAAATTGTGCACTATCAAATTGTGCACTGCTATACAACCAATGTCTGGTTGTATAGCTAGTGATTCTGAGGATGAATGCGAAGATCTACAGGAGGTACTTGCTTCTATTGTTCATCTAGGGTTTTCTCAGGCCCAGTTCAAACGTCGAACTTTTAATGTGCCGAATGGAATGCAAATTAGCCTAAACAAAGACTTGTGCTCATTTGCATTCAAGTCGGCACATGAAAAGTTCGACGTTTGAACCGGGCTGCGGGCACTATTCTAAAACTTCAAAACCTTTAACAACTGTTTGGTTGTCTTACTTCGTTGGAAACCAGGAAACGAAGTTTTTCAAATGCACTGTGTGTTAAAAGAGATTCATGAAAATCCGTAAATTTCTCAGTCTGAATCCTCTTTTTAAAATACTTCATGAAAGCGAGAACAAGCTGATGCCTCACTTGTGGATCCTGGTTAGCAAAAAACAAAGGGACGATCAGAGTGACGATGTCATCATAAACACCCATCCCCTTTCTGACGAAGGCGTACCAACATCTAATTCAAATCTGTCACCATTAAATGGTGAAAATACCAGCTACAGGTTTTCTATATTTGAAGATTATTTTTAGCATAGATAGATATGTGTGACACGTTCAGCGCTCTACACTAGAATTGTTCTGATGAAACACCTATTCAATTTGTTGGGAACTGTTCAACGATTTACTATTTGCTATGTTTTTTTAACATATAGTTCGTATTTAAGTCTCCTTGAGCCAGACGTTATCACCCTAAGCAACGATGACGACGACGAGTTACAGTCCGCGATCGAAACCAGTTTGATAAATCAACAGGCGTGAGTACCGCACATTGTAATCTGGCCTTTTATGAATCTGGTGATGTTTTCAATGTTTTGTTTTGGTTAGGGTAAAATCATCATGTTCACCTTAAAAGCACATCTTTATTTAAGAAAATGAAATTGGGTAAAGTTTTAGTTTTCCGTTGTAGCGAGGAGAATAGCCAAACAGAAACAGCCGAAAGCGTTCTGAGCGAGCATATTGAGAAAATTATGATCAGGTAACTGTCTGATATAAACATATGCAAGAACCTGATAAATATTCGACGTAATCATGCGTTAGAAGATAGTATCAACAAAATGAATCGATCTAGATTTCAGCTAACGTGGCCATATGGCCGTTAGATTTGCTGACGAAATTGGAGAATGTGAGGGAGCCGTTGATCTTGGTGGCCCAACTAGAGAATTTCTACGGCTGGCAGTGCGGGAAATTTTCTCAACGAACGCTTTTGGAGGCACAACGACTAGCAAAGTCGTGGTTATGAATCAAAAAGGTAAATGCTTGTGTTAAAGTTTTGTTGGAAAGTTTGTGTAGAAATTGACTAAATTTCACCTTAGGAGAAACAAAACCATCATTAAAACGCATCCTAAAGTTAGTAATATTGCAAACTTGAATGCCAAAATATAGTAAAATACCGAATAAGCCTGCGGCGTTGCAAATTTTGTATATTTTGAGTAAATAACATACGCGGAAAAAAAGCCATTTTTGCCGAGTTGAAGGTGTTTAATAGTCCCATGACTGATACCGAAGACTAAGAGTGTATAATATACAATCATTTGAAACCTTTGGTTGTAGTATTGCACAAATTTCGCAGGAAGCTTTTTTAACTGTTTTAAGCTGTGAAGCTGAATTTCGTCCTTCTTGTCTTGATCAAATTCTAGTAAACAGCTGGGGCCGGTTGTTCAAAAGGTGGATAAATCCCTATCCAACGGATAACTCGCTATCCAACGGATAAATTTTATCCAGGGTACAATTTGCGTTGCACGAAGCTTGGATAACTTTATTCGGCGGATAAAAATCGCTATCCATAGGATAAATTTATCCAAGGTCCGGAGGTAGTTTAAATCAACTATCCAGTGGATAAAAATTTTTACACTTTGAAGAGTTTGTTTATGTAATAAAATGGCGCTTCACAGAATACCTGGTTTTGCGTTAAATATTCTTCCCCGTGTCAATATGCGTATTGACAGACTGTACAGACGGGAAATACACGATATTATCCAATACTACAACGACGATGAATGTAGAGCACGATACCGCTTTGGTAAAGATGCCATTACCTTCATTGTAAATCTTGTTCATAACGACATTCATCCTCCGACGAGTCGTAGCTATGCCCTGTCCGCAACGAAACAAGTGTTAATTACACTTAGATTTTTGGCGACAGGAAGTTTCCTTCAAGTCATTGGCGACACCTTTGCTGGCTTACACAAGTCCACGATTAGTCGAGTTGTACGTAAGGTCTGTATAGCGTTGGCTCGAAAACTGGATCAATTCGTAAAGTTTCCCGAAACGAGAGAAGAGAAGGATGAAAAGAAACGGGGATTTTTCGAACTTGCTGGTTTCCCATGTGTCCTCCGTTGTGTAGACGGCTCGCACATTCGCATCACAGCACCATCGGAAAATGAACCAAATTACATCAACAGGAAGGGTTATCACAGCATAAACGTCCAAGCAATCTGTGACCACAAAGGTGCAATACATTCTCATATATTTTATATGCACTGATTTATATTTAATATTTTACGTGTTGATGTATAGTGATGAACTGCTTATAACTGCCAACTAGGTGTCATTGTAACATGTTGCCATGCCAATTGGCTAATGTAAATATGAATGGATAATAAGGGTTCATCTAGGCAATTTCTATGGGAGAAAGATATACAGTCAGGATCCTGTCAATTTCATGGTCATCTCCCAGCAACATATTATTTGCATTACATATTGCTCAGTATATAATACAATAATCTGATTAGTAATACATTTCTTTAAATTTTACAAATAACATTTTAATTATGCTTCAAAATGTATATTCTATTATTCTAATAACTGAAATATTTTTTTTTGTACAGGAAAATTCATAAACGTAGAGGCAAAATGGCCAGGCTCAACTCATGCTAGCCATATATTTCGTATGTCTTCAATTGCCCAAGATCTTGAAGGAACAAGTTTGGATAGTAGTGTTCTCTTGGGGGACAGCGGTTATGCCTGCTTGCCATATTTGATGAAACCATACAATGACCCCCAGACAAGGAAAGCACGTTCTTTTAATAGATCCTTGAAGAGCACACGATCAGCAATCGAACGAGCATTTGGCATACTGAAAAGAAGATTCCACATTTTGCATGGTGAAATCCGAATGGTACCAGATCGAGTGTGTACCATAATTGCTGCTTGCTTTGTTTTACACAACATTGCAATGGATTATAATGAGCCAGAAGATGATGATGTTGAAGAGGATCTAGGTTTGAATGTTGGCAACAATTATCAAGGTGCTCACAGGGGAAATGCAGTCCGAAATCATATTGCAAATACATATTTTTGACAATTTTGTGTGGGACTTTATAGTATAACAGCACATGTCTTTGTGGTATTGTTTTGGAATTGAAGATCATGAGTCATTTGAGTGAGCTTCCCAAATATATTTATATATATATGTATATTAAGAAGCTGTATATTTTGACAAATAATTATGTTAACATTATTATATAAACACACAATTAATGAAATGCAAGTAAAAATAAGTATAACAATGTGTTGTAAATTATTAAATATATTTACATATACACAAAATTAATAAATTCAGCTGAAAATCAATAAATCAATGTATTATAAATTATTATAAATTATTAAAGATATTTACAATCATTGCACACAATAAGTTTCTTTTAACAGTTTATAAGTAATTTGAATAAAATTTACTTTTTAAGAAATTTAGCCTCCATTTCTTGTAACTCAAGCTTTAACTTTTGATTGAGTAATTGAACATTTTCAATTTCAATTTTTAATTTGTCCTTTTCAAGTTCTAGGACTTGTATTTGCACCTTTTGTACTTCACTTACTATGATACGCCTTTTTTTTTATGGGCATCCCTTTTCGGTGTGGTGTGGAGGATTTGTGGAGCTGCATGATTTGTTTGGGCTGTAGGAACCATTCGAGCAGCAGCTAGTGGTTTGAGCAGAAGGGGTGGTTTGACAAGCAGAAGGGGTTCGGTAGGCCGCAGTGGCAGGTCGTTGAGCAAGAGCGATTGGAGCAGCTGGGGCAGTTGCACCAATTTGTGGATGACCTGCTCTTGTAGGGATTCCTTGGGGCTCATGTGAAACAAAGTCTGCAATAATATCTGATGAATAGTCTATCGTGTCGAGTGCTCTGATCTCAGATTCCTCTATCATACTATCTTCTTCCTCCGTGAAACTATCTCCAAGACTGTCTCCTATACATAAAATATTAGAAAACTAACCTATAAGATTTTTTAAATTTTACATTGTAAGTCATAAGTGCATTCACTCACCTTCGAAACTGCCTTGAGCATTCTCAGCACCTGATTCAATTCCACCAGAAATTCCAGAAAACGATGGCTCGTCCCCAAAAAGGGAAATTATTCTTTCAGAATTGCATGATGGTGGTTTAGGCTCTCTCCCTCCTCCAGTTTTGTTTCTTGACCGTTTCTCTAGGGCAAATTTTTTCTTTGCCCCCGCAATCATCGACCGCCATTTATCTTTAACCTCTGTTACCGTTCTCTTGGCAACACTGAGCGAGTTTACTTTGTCGGCAATTATTCTCCAAACTTCCTTTTTTTTCTGGTTGGTTATTGTGTTTGAAAACTTTTCCCTAATTACAGTTATATTATCTTCTGCCATTTTTAATATAGTTGTACATTCGGCCGGTGAAAAATTTGGCTTCCTTGGCCGTTTCACTGCGTTTACAATTTGGACATCCGCCATCACGAAATTTACAATTTCTCCGCCATTTTCCAAAACAATGAGCCCACGCACTGATAAAAGGCGTAAACAGCGTTCAAAGACGTCACATTAACTTATTATAATTTATTTTACTGTATAAGAATATAATTAATTGAGTTTATTCGGTGGATAGTTATTCACTCCACTATCCACGCTTCGTGCAACGCGTTTTTATCCACTGGATAACTATTCCCTGGATAGCAGATTTATCCGATGGATAGGACTTATCCGTTGGATAAGTTATCCACCTTTTGAACAACCGGCCCCTGAAGTCAACCATTGTCCTAAATTATTTACCTGTTTACCCGGGCCAGAAGCTATAAGATGTTAGTAAACGTGTTTTAGATTTCTTACACCATATCACAATGTAGTGGTTGTTTCTGTAGCTAAGCGGAGAAACCTGTACTATAATTGTGGGAAGCTTCTTGCCATCTCATTGGGCAACGGTGGAAGCGTAGGACCTAGTCTGGCGCCCTGCATGTTCGACTTCCTTGTGTTCGGTAATGTTGCTGGCTGCCTTTCTGTCGATGATATGCCGGAGCCCGATGTCAAAAGAGTACTGGAACAGGTGATGGAAACTCATGTTTGTATCCAAAACATATGATTTTTTTTACTTTTTCCTCCAAATTTTCGGAAGGCTACATGGTGCACAAGGATGTTACGCCTTCGTGTTTCTCAGATATTCGGCCCAAATGACAAGCTGTTCAATGTCTTTTGTGCTCGAAACATGAAGAGAGATAACTGGCATGAAAACCAGGACATCGGGAAAATGTTTTAAGCTATAACGTCTAGTGGTATGTGGAATTGCACTGTGGAAGGTTAGGGTACACACAGGCTCCGCCGTACAACCACTATGAGTGTAGCTTTGCTTTACTGTTTGGTTTGATGTTTATGTTTGTATGGGAAAATACGCGAACACTGGAGTGAGATTTTCAAACCTAACGATCTTATACCTGTCTTGTAAACCGGAGCCAGTGTGCCTTGACCTCTCCGATACGTGTCTTTTAATATCTCAGATGATGTCTCGCTTACCTATAGATATCCGCTAGTGTGGATGAAACAGCATTTAAGGCAGTGGTACAATCGGAGGCGGCCATTGACATATTTGCACAAGCAGGATATCATGGGATACCGACTGTCGACAAAAAAGAAGAAGTAATTGGCGAGCTTTGCCAGTTCTTTATCATCGATAAAGCACGAAGCGCACTAGAGATGTTCAAGGATGGACTACGTTCGTTGGACGTGTTAAGTTTATTAAAGGGTCACCCATCTCTCTTTCATCCTTACTTTTGCTACACACCCACAACCTTAACAGCAGAGTGCGTTGATAAAATTTTCACACCAGTATTATCAGAAGTTGGTTGTCCAATAAGAGAAAGAGAGGAACTGATTCTGATGTACTGGCGCAATTATCTGCAAGACCTTGAAGGTAATACGTTCGCATCATATTGGCACTTGGCTTTACGCAATGACGTAACAGAGCTTGTGGAAGCTCTTAAGGGAATTCGCTTGAGAGCCCCATCTGTCCGATTTTAAGACTTCATTGGACTGCTACAGGTTACAGAGTGTGATTGTCGGAAGTCTGATACTTAAGATATCACTTTTGTGAAACAAACTAAATAGAGTTTCTGAGAGGCCGTTTCAAGCGATCAATGTTCACACGATCCGATAATTTGAGCCAACAAAAACTGGATCCTGTGAACGAGCCTTAAGATCACTTGTACTTGTAAAATGTAAACGTAGAGATTCAAGATTCTTGGTTTCATTACAAGCTGTTGTAGTATTTGCTACTGGTGCAGATGAAGTACCACCATTGGGATTCCGACCAAAGGCGACCCTACAGTTTTGGGATGATGTTCGTCCGAAGAGCAATATATGTGCTAACGTGTTGTTTCTCCCTCTTCACAAACGTAAAGGGGAAGTAGATTTTGAGGCTTTCAAAGATTTGATGGATCATGCAATGTTAAACTCACCAACATTTGGGCAAGCATGAATAGATATTGAGTATTTTGATAGCAGTGTAATAATAAGGCGTGTTGTTTACTTTCATATTGATATTGGAATATTTAATGCCGTTGTGCATCATTTAACTGCAATGTTACAAGCAAAAAACATCACTCTTAAAGCCAGTTACAGATGAGCAAGTCTTTCTGTGGCAAGTTTGACTTGACAAGTTTAATTGCCCGTGTGTATGCACAACTTTGCCAATTTTACTGCGACAAAGGCTCTAGTTCAAAATCAAACATGCTTGATTTTGAACAAGTATACTTGTCACAGTAAAAGTTGACAAAGTATACATTTTTTCGACTCAATGGCTTGTGAAAGAATCTTTGCTTAAGCTATTTGGGCGTGGCTACAAAAAATATTTGTTGAGGAAAACTTTTTGGCACATTCACTGGATCGAAAAATACTAGTCACAGAAAAACTTAGGGTTGACAATATTGTATATCTATACCCATGTCCAGCTGGCAACTAACACTTTTCAAGTGAAACTTGTCATAGAGAAACTTGCCCGTCTGTAACTGGCTTTAAATGATCAGTCAGTTGCAGTGGGATTGATAAACTTTCGAAGACGATAGATTCAAATTACTGTATATTCACTTTGAGTATGAATTATCATATGTACTGAACATTAAGCTAACAACTTTTGAAACGTCTGTTCTTTTATTACTTGATGTCCAAGTAGAAATGCCTGTGGGGTACACTGCACGTCATGTGTTCTCCAACAAAACGAACAACCTCTTGATAGGCATTAATAGCTTCCATGGCCGAGAGTGACACAACTAGTTCCTGAACTTGTCGCAAGTTGTGATCTCCAAGTGGATTTGGCGTGTCCGGAACATAAACGTGCGGTAATTCACTTGTTACCAAATTGTGGATGTTAGGTTGGTTAGCATACTCTGGCAAAACTCCTTCGTAATGCACAGCAAGTCTTATGCTGCACCAAAACAATTGTTCGGGTATCCTGTTTCCCTCAGTGGAAATCTTAGGGTCGTTGTGAGCTGCAACGAAAGCCTCGAGAACTTTGTTAATGCGCATAAGGTAGACGCAATGAAGACAGAATATGTCGGTGTCATTATTAACATCAAGAAGACCCTTTGCTTCGATTTGATAAAATTCTAGTCTAAACGTAGACAATACTTTCTCGTTCAGGGCACGGTTATATCTCTTGATACGCTGGTTGTGAACAGACTTTCCGACAAGTAACGGCGGGTTAGCTTCTCCCCGCGCTGCGACCATGTCTCTCCAAATGTCTACATTTTCACCACCAAGGTCTGTGCGTTTTTAAGTGGTCGTCCATATTTTGGAAGGGCTTGCGAGAAAATAGAATAAATAGTATCTGCGCGGTTATTTGACGAACATCTCGCGAAGACCACTAGGCGACTAAAACCATCAATACCATGATGAACAACAAATCTCCACCTTACAAGTTTGTTATTGCAGTGAATGTGCAAAACAAAATTGGGAAATGGGTTATGGTATACACGCCTCTTAATGGGTTTCCGCTTTCTATCTTCAATACCGTCAGGATCGACCACTTTCATTCCTCTCCTGACCCTTTCTCTTTGAAAATGTAACCCTTTGGATGTAAAATGTCCCTGGACCATCACTTCTCCAGCATTTGGGTGATCATCCTTGATAGCTTTCACCTCTTTCTCAATATATTCCTGCGACATTGTAGAAAATATGTTGTGACTAAGGTCGTAGTCAGCTATTGCTTTATAAACAGCTGATCTTGACACATCAAGCTGTTCTGCCATTTGCACAATTGGAACCTTCATGTGCAAAAGTCTCTCCTACACATCTTTGTTTATTGTTTTTTTCGGTCGACCTGCTGCTCGACGAATGCAATTCGGAGTCCCACAGGAGGAAAGAATATAACTTGTCAGCGCCAGTGTGCCAATTTAATACGTCAACTCCTGGTCCTAGCAAAGTGGGAACTAACAGCAAAATCAAAATCGAGGCACATACCCTTCGTCAGATTAACAGGATACTGATTCCTAAAGAAAGAAAAAAAAATTCCATTGGAGTATTATATTTACTACACTTTCTTCGACTAATCACATAAATTATTGATGCTGAGTCTATTTCGAAGCTTTCATTGTTTTTTTTTCCACTTTTCAAATTTTTTCGAACGAAAATAAGGCATAGGCGCGACTAACTAGCAAAATAATTTGCCGCAAAAACGTAAAAAGCGAGCCTATCACGTTGCCAGATTTATGTTTCGCACGAACAAATTTGCGTATTAGAAAACAAGCCTCAACCAACCTAGTGAACACCAAAGTAAGTGGGGTAACTATACTATTAACTTAAACATACGCGTTGCCCTTCTGTCGCCTGGTTGCTTGTCGCCTGT
>JAOBYK010580001.1:0-11643 GCA_025434845.1 Phenganax subtilis | reverse complement strand
GGTTGGATAAGCAGCTGGCTTCTAAGTGGTTCTACTCAAAAGAGCAAAATCAGACGCCAACAATGTGCTAGAGGAATAATGATTTGGGCCGGAATCATCAATGATCAAATTGTTGGCCCTTTGTGTTCCCGACGGAGTAAAGATGAATGCAGAGTCATATGTTCAATTCATTTGAAAGAGAATTTCCTTCTCTGATACAAGCGACAACCATTGGGCCTGAAGAGGAAGATGATTTACACGCACGACATGTACAATGCACCCGCACACGAAGCCCACTATATAAGCCGTGCCCTAACAAAACTTGGGTTTAAAGACAGTCGCATAATGGTGTGGCCAGTGTGTTCACCAGATTTAAACCTCATTGAGAACATGTAGTCAATCCTCAAAAATAAGAAGATGGCAGGCAATTTACATCCAAGAATTCTCTTTGGGAGGCAATACAAGTTTGTGCCGCTGCCGTAGACAAGGTTACCATTAAAAAACTGACAGATTCAACGGACAACAGATTAAGTAAAGTGATTGGTGCAAAGGGTGGTTATATCCGTTATTAATAGTTAGAACTAGTATTTCAGGCATTAAGACTAGAACTTGATATCCATCGTTTGCGTGGAATGTACGTATTAACAAGTGTTCTTTTGATTGTAATGATTGTAGCACGTAAAATTGTACCATTTCAAGTGTTTTTACCACATGTTTTACTGTTTTCATATTCTAGCATAATAATTATTTACATGAGGTTTGGGTGTTTTGGATACAAAAGTGTATAACTTATTACTTACATCTTTGTGTTTTGTAAATTCTTTTGGCAGCATAGATCTTTATATGCAGTTTAATACGTACGAGTTTCATTCGATTTCCTTGAATACTGGTAGAGATATCAAACATTGTTTGATTTGCATAATAATTATTAACGGGGTGTAATGATTAAGTTGCACGGGTAAAAACGCCCAAGTTGTTCCCAGTGGACATTACAACTGAACTGGACAATGTTGAGCTGTTACCTTCCGACAATAATTGTTAACAATGCCGTTTCACAACATTGCTAAGAACATTGTCAGTGGAGTGCAGCACAACATTGTTCCACCCTGTTATATTAACCGAAAACAACTTGGGTGCGTTTACCCGTGTAGATCAATCATTATCATCATCTTGGGGGTTTTTGGAAGTGCAAACGTGCCTAACACAGGTTCCATGTGGGTTATTTTGAAATGCAAGAGATATACCGTCGCTCTGTATGCAAATCACCTTGAATAGGATGAATGCATGATTAGCGAGCAATGCTCTGTTTCAATACAGCAACGGCAGAAAAACGGATAAAAATACTGGTACGAGTACAGGTTTTTCCTGTCGTAGAAATTTGTGAACAAAAATAGAGCAACACTTGCTTTTACAACGGGTTAGGGTAAAACGCGGATACGGACGGACAGATGAGCGCGGATGGATGAAAAATGCGGACGGACAGATGAACTGTTTTCGCACAAAACATGTTTTTTCGGTCCCATCCGCGTTTTACCCTTTCGGGTATGGTCTAAAAAGTGATTTTTTCGCTTTTTTAAGCCCCATTCGCGAAAAGGGTAAAAGGCGGATGAGGCTTAAAAAATGGAAGAGAATCACTTTTTAGACCATATCCGCGTTTTACCCTTTCGGGTAAAACGCAGATGGGTCCGGAAAAAAATGTTTTGTGCGAAAACAGTTCATCTGTCCGTCCGTCCGCATTTTTCATCCATCGGTCCGTATCCGCGTCTTACCCTAACCCCTTTTACAACGGGAACGTGAAGACATGCAGTGTCAATCTCATCCGCTTTCTTCATGATAGCCAAGACGCTAAAATTCAGACTACTGTCTCATTTCGTTTGACGAGTTCAATGAAAATCATTTCAAACAGAAATATTGTAATTTAGTGATGCAAGAATGATGATTTTAGATAGCTATGACCACCGGCTAATAGATGAAGAAGAGCTAGTTTCGTTATACGACTTTAATACATCAAAAATCCAGTGTTTCCTCAAGAACACGGGCGGAAACGGAAAAAATGCAATAAAAATGCGGTTGCAAGCTTCTCTCAATCTGCAGTCACGCGTTCCCGCCGTATAAAACAAGGCTTCCTGAAAATCGTTATTAGAGACTAGAGAGTTTTAGATTGACGTTTACGGCGAACCGCTGACTGTATAAACGGCAGAGTTTAAGTCGCATTTTAAAGTCAACTATAGAGTGGTTAAGATACCCCAGCTACGGTGTACGGGTACCGGTGAGTTACTCGTACCTGTACTGGTAGTAGCTACCGAGAAGACCTTGGTTTACAGCGGAAAAACATCTAGAAATTACGGGTAAAACTGCTGACGTCCGCAAAAAGTGCAAAACAAAATGGCGATACCCGTACTCGTACACCGAAACCGGGGTATCTTAAACTGTCTCATGTCAATTATTCGACGTTACGGAAACCTATATAATCAACTGAAGCGTGATTTCGCAACTTCGCTCCACAAAACTGTTGATATTACAATCTTATGTGATTTAAAGTTTGCCGTTAGTAGTTAGGGGTTCGCCGTGAACGTCAATCTAAAGTGCCTACTTTCAGCTTTGACGTTTACAACAAACCGATAACATAGTACTTCAAAATGCATTTGATGGTAGATTTTATTTAGCCGTTGGTCTTCTAAGTAATTCATGGTTTAATTTGATGCAACAAGTTTTTTATCTTCCGAAAGCTGCAAGCGTTTCAAGAGAGTTCACTAGATAGAAACATAGTTACTTAAAACAAAACGCTATTATTTCCTTTTTTAAAATAGCTTTCCAAAATAATAAAAAGGCTTTTTATAATTGCTAATAGATACAGCTCGATATATTCACGGCGAAATTTCCGTGTGCTCTGAGCTTTTGATCAATCAGTATGCAATATTTCAAATACCGAGTTAATTAGTGTTTTGGAGGTTGTTTCTAAATCCAAGTGCCACAAACTTTTTTGTAACTGATTTTTTTTCAGTTAAAAATGTGTTTGAACAAATTTAAGAAACTTTTCAAATATTGCACTGAATTTTAGGCCTTTCCCGATTGCGCTGAGCACTTTTTGAGCACTTTTTTCAGTTTGGAGCACTATTTTGCATGTTGAGCAACTTTGAGCACTTTTTCGCACTTTGGGCAACATTTGAGAAATATTTCACCTTTCAAGCGAGTTAAGAGCAACAAATCTCTCTCACTGATCAGCAGGAATGCCATTTCTGTGTCAATGAGTGTGCGGAGTGTGAGTAAGCTTCTAGAATACAGGCGTAAGAGCTGTTCAAATTTTATTACGCACGCGTTAAAGTATTTTTATGTTCCATGTGAGGTAACTTGAAAAATACTTTTGTTCTATGTTCAATCAACCTTTCGTAATAAGTAACACACTAACAACCTGTCAGGTAATACTACGGAAATAGATTTTAAGGTTGATTATTTCAGTAAAAATTGACACTTCCATGAAAATCCTAGAGGTAACATGTCACAATTTGAGCAGTTTTTGAGCACGATTTTGAGATTTTGAGCACTTTCTGAGCACTTTTTAGCCTTTTTGCCAGCACTTTTTTAGAATTTTACCAGCGCAATCGGGAAAGGCCTACTGAATTTCTTATTTTGCGCTGTATTTCCTAAAAATTGCACTGCTGTTAACCAATCAGAATTGAGAACTATTTTCATGTATGTTATTAATTATTATATATTATATAACACCTTGCTAAATTATCGTCATTTAATTGGTGTTTCTGATCACGTGGCATTAAATAGAAATTCCAATTTTATTGACAGTGCAATGGCGGTTTCCATTGCACGCTCTAGCCGTGCAAATATTTTTTCCATTGCACGGCTGTTTTCACAAAATTCAATAATTCAAATTACTAGTCGTACCGTGCTCGCGTGCATTTAGTCGCGAACTTCAATGATACGGCCGATGGTATATTATTCAAACAGAAATGAGACAAAATGGCCGGCGTAAAATTGATCTACTTTCATTTGGTGTTATACAAAACAAATGATGAATGCTTTAATTCGTGCAATGGTAAGAATCTTTTCGTTCGGTGAAAGATGAAATGTTCCATTGCACTCGTAAACATTCATTATTTGTATATATTATATTAAAATTTACTAAAAGACTATTTCATACAGATGTATTAATATAATACAATTAATTACAATATCTATGGTATTATACTATAATATATTATAGTACATATACATTTTATAAACATATGTAATATAATACTATAATATATTTTATATTAAATTTTAATGAGATACAATACCATTGTGATCACAATCGAAAATCGATGCTTCATTTCCCTGACACTTGATACCACTCAACCATATCTTTGTATCTTTATATCCATCATTTTGTGTGAACCTATTTTGATGCACAATTTTCTCTTCAATAACAGCACCTAACTTCAATTCTCTACATACAACAATAGCTGCATTCATATCCCAACCATCACCACAAATTGTACCCCATGATCCATCATAATACACTTCAACCATTCCGTCCAAACCAGCATGCCTTCCATGCACAAGTCTAGTCCTGGAACTATATGAGGTTTTTTTCAACAACGGCGCAGGGCAGGTGCTTTCACATAAACCTTTTTTTGTTAAATATGTAGTGCTCTTACAAGCTACACAGCCCCGTGCATTACAAGCAGCGCATTCGCTGCTACATTTGGTGCATCTTCCTTCTTTCGGGTAAAAACCAATGGGACAATCACGGAGACAGTAACCATTGTACAACTTCTTATTGCCACATGGAAATTTACTAGTAGTTTCACCTGGTCTCCACTGAGCTTCACAGCTATCACCTGAAACTGAAAAACAAAACAACAAACAGTTAATTACCAATTCTTGGAAGTGGTGTCAGACAGCACACGGCACCTGTCACTATTAAGGGAGTTTGCCATTTGCGACGCGACAAGTGCAACAACGCGTTCGGTGAACAAAGTTTCCATGTAGAAAAAAATAAGTGACTAATTTGGAACCCCAGAGGTAATCTCAATGGCGTCAACACAACGCCCAGCATGTCCTTTCACGGCTTCAGAGCAACGTGAAATCTTGTTACGACGTAATAGGAGTCAGATAAATTCAGTCTTGCAGCAAAACTCCAGCGCTTTCTCAAGTTTATCTGTTTTTCAGGTTATTCAAAAAGGGTTCCAGTTGTTCCGTATGCATTTAAACTTTTTTAGGGTCCATTCCTAGGTTGAAATGAATCGCATCGACCATTGTCAACTTCATTTCATGGCTGGGGGGGAAAGGCACCAAAGAAAAACATTTTCTTGGCGAAATACTTCAATAACCCAGCCGAGGAAAAAAGAGAAATATTTTGCTCCACCCAATCCCAGCATTCATTCGAAAGTCTTACACTCGCCCTAACTGTAATTTTGTTCAATAGTGCGCAAAAGCAAGCAACGTTCTCGAAAACACGGACGTCGACCAGAAATAAATTTGACGTTTTTCATGCACCAATCACCGTTCTTGACCCAGTCCTTTGACGTTTTTCATGCCATTCCTGATGTCGAAAAAGTTCCTTGCTTAAGCTCGCTAATATATTGATGTAATCGTGTAATGAATGATTCCAGCTATCGACTAAATATTGATCTAGACAAGAAAAACGAACTCCATCATCACAGCTCGAAGGAACTACCTACAGTAAGTAAATACGGTAATTATTGTAAAATGCTCAAAATATAGCCTTGCGTAGTTTGCAAACTATGTATATTTTAGTATTGTACACGGACGAAATATACCTGAGCTGAAATTGGAGAGAACTTCCGCACGTGATACAAAATACATAACTTGCAGTCTTCGCGGGACTATTTTTCACATTTTCCAATATTCCACAAAGAAATTCGCCATTTTCCTTATTTTAGGATGCTTTTTTAAGCTCTAGTGTGATGGATTTCGTTCGTATAGTCTAAATCAAAATTTAGTCGAAAGCTGCAATCATCCACTGACGGCTTTGAGGGACACAACGAAAAAGCTAGCCAGTCCCCACCTCCCATGCACTTATATTGTGACAACCCGATTTTAAACAGTGCTCTTGAAACACATTCCATTGCTTTTTACGACTTCAATATTTTGCTCAGATGGATGACGCTCAGAGATATCGTAACTGTACTTCAAAACACTTTATGTTTAAATTAGCCTTATACAGGGTGAATAAAAAAAAAAGTAATCCAACTTTGACAGGCTGCTGCTTAATTACGATCTAAATTATCTATAGCAATTAAGAATAGCCCATTAGCTTTCCGATTTTACGATTCTCATATCAATACGAGCAGAAATGACAGAGAAAATAGTCGTTTAAAATTGTTGGTTGAAATCAAACTTTTTCGCCTCTAGGAATTCAAGTACATAGGATGTAAAGACAAAAGGTGGTGCATATTTAATTAATCGATTAAACAAGCACGAGTTGAATTTGCCTTTTAGTGATGACTGACAATTAGTTTTTCAAAGTCTGCGGGACTACATTTCAACTAATTGAAACGTAGCTACATAGCGTCATTTGAAAGCCAAATAATTAATCGGACTTTACAATGATGTAAGACTCAATCGAAGATGTCAAATAGTTTTAGAGTTAGTACACGCCAAAGTTGGATGACCGTCTCTTTGATACAAACTGTAGAGCTGCACATTTAAAAGGTATATATGGTCATAAAGGACTGATGTTCTCATTCAGTGCAAATGTTTTAAATGCATGTTTAATGATTATATTTCAGCTTTATATCAATTCTGTCATATCATGACACATCTAATGCCACTTTGATAGTTTTAATGCATTAAAAAGACAAGTGGTACTTTAGTGATTTTAAGTGTAAAGACAAATTTATTTCTTGCACGGCTAAACCACATTCCGAAAAATGTGGCTCAGACGAGATTTGAACTCGCACCGTGGGGATACTAGTCCGCCGCTCTACCCGTTAAGCTACTGGGCCTACGGGAATTGGAGTCGCGTCAATTCTCTGATGATGGCTTTGAAGTGTAAAGACAGGTGATAAAGACTGTCACTTTACTCGGCCTTCAGTTCCTTCTATTTGTTTTGACCCAATCCTTTTCACTCAAACTTTGTGAACCCACCCACTTCCTCTTCAGTGCCCCCTTTCAGTCTCAAGTAATGAACAGTCTCTGAACTAGTAACGTACAGATTAAAGTTTTAATGATATAAAAGTTTTGCAAGTCTACTTGTATAGCTCTGCTTCATGTAACTATTTTGAAAACATATAGCATATGCAATATTCATTATATTTACTGACTTTCAATATAGTTTTTCGTCTCCGCGATATTTCCGTTCTCTTCCTGTTATGAATTGCAAAGTACTTGAAAAGGGGAGCAAGATTTGCCAGATATAAAACTTCCGGCAAGTTTTATGGAAGCAATATATTTTGCCGCGAAAAAGTCTTAAGCGAACCAACCACGTTGCTATATATTTCACGCACGGAAGATTTCGCATAGCGGAAAACAGGCTTCAGAGCAGTGTTTTCTCACATATGCACCAAACTCAACAAGAGACATACCCTTAGAAAGGTTACATGTTGACGTCTACGACATTAAGAGAATTTTATTAATCCGTTGAATAGTTTTCAAGAAAAAGCACGTAGAAGTAGGATTCACTCATTTTTAAACAGACTGTAGTCATCAGAGCAAGGTTCAAAAAGCCTTTTTGTCAGACTCGTGACATCCTGTTTTCATAGTCCGAATCATTACACACAATTAAGAATGACTTGGAATCACATGAGTCAAGGAAGTCGTGTGTACTGTCTGAGCATTACAAAATAGCCACCTTCAGCAAAACGTTATTCTGATACGGCGACGTCAGAAGTCTCGAAAACAACTGGCGGGTGTTAGGGTTTGCTTTGTCATAGAAATTTGTAAACAAACTTTAAGTATAAGACTTGTCTTTACTACAAGAAGTGTGCCAGTGGTGAATTTCATCCGCTTTCTTGATAATGACCAAAACGCTAAAGTTTAGTCTACATTGTCATTTCTTTCGACAATTTATTGACAATCTTTTCAAGCAGAAATATAGCCATTCAGAGATGCAAGAATGATGTTTTTACAAAGCCAAGATGATAGATGAACAAGTTTGTGTTTCACTACACAAATTGAATACATAAAAAAATCTGGTGTTTCCTTCAGAAAACCACAATTAATATGAGCTAAAAAACATAGATGAAGCCGTGTGTGGCGGGGACGGCAAAAATGAATCAAAAAGTAGAGTCCAAATTTCTCTACATTTCCGGTCGCGCGTTCCCATCGTAAAACACTTCTTGCTTTAAGGTCGCTAATTACGTCTGAGGAGTCTTAAGCCTAGTGCACACTGGTTCAATCTCATGCCATTCGTGATAGTTGTGATTTAAACACAATTCTGGTCTGCGATGACAATTTGAGGTTTTTTGTATTCTCGTCCTGAAATCTAGTCACCAAGCACGTTTCATATTTTTGTAGCATGTGACAAAAATTCCTTGTGTGTAGGAAACAAAATGCAAGGAGCTCTTGCAAAGAAACGAAATGATCCGGTGACAAGGCACATCCTCTCTGATAGAACACGACAAATTTATCAGTAGACACACGACTATTATTATAATATCTTTCAAACCGGAATTGAGAACCTTGCTTTTGAGCAGTTCTTTTTTACTGCTGGGTATACCGATGGCATCCACTTAAGATATTAAACTGTTTTTCGGTATCTAAATTTAAATCAGATATCCCTTGGATATTAAGCAACTGTAAAACTTTGAGGTCTGGTGTCTTATACCTGGATTCAGTTGCTCAAAAGCTGGTTAGATTACACCTGTGTTAACACAAATTCTGAAGCAGAGGTTTTGTACAGCTTGTTCACAATTTCGCTAATAGTAAGTTTTGTCTCGATCAACTGATGGATTGATATGGATAGTTTTATCGTCCATTTCAGTTCACTTTTGTTGCGAAGTTCACAATTTCGTTTCCAAGTTCAAATATTCACAATGAAATTCAGAAACAGGTTTGTATTCTGAGGATTTGATTGGCTGCTATTTGTAAGCAACCAATCAGAGGCTTTGTTTACAAAAATTTTTTCTGAATTTCACTTTGAACTTTTGAACTTGGAAACGAACTTGCGAATTTTGCAACAAAGTGCAGCTACATAGGATGTCCCCAAAAATGAAGTCCAACTTCTAAGTTTAATTACTTTAAAAATAAGTTAGTTCCAACACGTCATTTAGTCTTGTTTGAAAGACTAATATTCCATTGCCGATCAAAAAGAAATAATTTGAAGCTCTTGTGCAAATTAACACAGGATAATATTCAAAAGAGCCTCTCTTTATGTGGTTAATTGCATTTTATGATTTTATTTATCTGAAATATTGGCCACCCTGAAATTCTCGAACTCTTGAAGTTGTTTGTCTAATAAGTCCATAACTTAGTGATGATCCAGTCTTTAAGTAAATAAGCAAAAATGAATGGTAAGCATTGCAATACTGGTACAACCAACTAAGCCTGTTCCCTGGGGTTCATTTTCATCTTTGGCATATAAATTCTTGCAAGGTAAACGAAATGACCCAAACCACATAAATGAAACATTCTATAAAGCCCAAAACAGAAACACTTTTCATGCGAATGAAATTATTAAGATGGTTGATAACATAGTATCAGTTTCCCGTTTATAGACTTTTGTTTATGTACTTTCTGTTTATCATCTGGACAAGCAACTTTCAGTACTATCAATATGTACTGCATGTAACTCTTTCATATTCCAATCACAATCAGCAGAGGCAGGATTGCTTAATAAACAATACCCCAAATTTCCTTAGTAAGCTCTGATTAAAAAGCTAAAATGCAAGACAAATGTAACAATATATTGACATATTTTTGTTAAAATATATATTTGAATGGAGAATGGGACAACCTGTATTTATGTAGATTTTACCTAACTAATGAATGTATGGAACTAATACCAGTGACACTATGCATATTTTTCTCTGTTCTTGGGAGGTTAGACTATAGTGGACCATACACTGTACAAACATTTACTTTTAACACTCATCGCATATTCCCAGTTAATGAACTGGCAATTCCACAGCTGTAGTCTAACAGATGATAGTCATCTTCCACATATTTTTCACTTCACATCATGAAATCTAGGCCAAAGCTAGTAACAACTACACAACCATGCAGACCATTAAGAAATGGATCACAGTGATTAGCAGAATAATTAAAGGGTAAACAGAGAACATGGCCTGGCATTCTGTAATTTTGCTTCCTATCCTAATCTGTATAAAGCAAAACTGTTTTACTAATCAGAGTCATGTTCCTGAACACAACAAGTGCTGCAATGTCTGTTGTAAGTAGATTGCTTTCAATCAGCTAGATATCATATGTCAAAGGTTTCCTCCAAGCATCAAATAACAGCTTTTCCATATAAATTTACCTCCATACACTGCAAATGATAATACACTAAGCTGAAATTCCCAGAGGCATCCAATAGTAGACACAACAAATATAGTGCGCCATCAACCATGACCAGCCGACAATTTAAAAGAGTAGAGTAAAAAACAAATTTCGAAAATACAACATATCTTGAGAATACATTATATTATCCAAACTGGATGCGAAGTCATCTGCAGATAGATTGAAGACGACTAGGAATAATGACGAAAACTTGGTTTCAATTTGCGTCTTGTTTGGAATAATAAATTGTATTCTAAAGATGTCTTTTATTTTCGGAATTTGTATTTTACTATATCATAAGCCATTGTAATTTTTAATAATTTATTGCACCAGGTAGCTGTAAACTTAAACCTTTACTAGACCTTAAAGTCCACTAGTAATCTATTCTGCTCTCGTACAATCTAATCAGTGAAACGTTACTCCGGGAAGCTATTTCTCGTACTGGTCCATCTATTGTCGTGTTACTAACTTTAGGCTAACGATATCGCCTATACAATTCAAAGAGTTACCTTTCAAAATCGAAACATACAAATTTGTAGGATATGATACGGCTACAGAGATACAGTAACATAATACAAAAAGTTAACAGTAAAATACACAGACAGATTTAACACAAAAGCTGTCGAAAGGTCGTAAGATCACTGAACTAAACTTGCACAACGTTGCCGTGAAATCGTTTCACTTACCACAACATTCTTGACAAACTACCGCAGAAAAGTAGTATAATGATGCTCCGAATACTAGCCAGAGAATGTAACTGCCCATAGTATTCTTTAGTATACTTCAAATGAGTAAAATACATCAAAAACTGCATAAACAGACTTATCGTTCTGCTCACGGACTTCAACTTCTGGACCGCAGGTTATTATCTATCTACGGTATAGCTCCCCGGACAATTGACAGCACGTGTTCTATGCAAAGATTTTTGTTAGCAGAATAAAGAGCACTTAAGCGCCGAACATCACAAAATACGCAAATACTTCAATTACTTTTCAAAAGTGCACTAGAGTCAGGAATTCTAGAGGCATTTCTGTAAGGAAGTACACTATTAAGCCATATATCCCCGTTTTGACGTAAGGCTGCATTCCAGTTACGCGTTTTTGACTCGCACGTACACGCACGTAAAAGATTGAATTGAATTGAATTGAATTTGGGTTTAATAAAAACTTGACTGGCAGTTTACAAATAAAACTGAAAAACTCAAGT
>JAOBYK010579890.1:0-11646 GCA_025434845.1 Phenganax subtilis | reverse complement strand
TCACTCACTCACTCACTCACTCACTCACTCACTCACTCACTCACTCACTCACTCACTCACTCACTCACTCACTCACTTACTTACTTACTTACTTACCTTGCTTACTTACTTCCTGATAAGCTGAATATGACAAAAGTAACTAAGCATTAGAGTCATGTAAAAGAGTTATTCACTTATGTGGATAATTCTAAAGCTTTGTAACCTTTGTCATATCTGTTGCTGCTGTAATCTAGATCAATAGCAACTAGCCATGTGGTTTATGTAAAGTAGTGAATTGGGTTTAAACAAGTGTTAGCCAACTTTGTCTATTACCCTGTTGCCAGACCTCACAATGTGCCTTAATCCCAAACTTATTCATTTTTGAAACAAAATTAATAAATTTAAAAAGTTAATGCTTAACTGTGGCAAACCTATATTTGTTAACAAGTTTTCAATGAACAACTTTTCTGTACTCGTTTGTACATGTGAGCAAATCAACTTAAGATAGAAATCTGCTGACTGAAATTGTTCAAATTTTTGAAAGTTTTCCTTGTTGACCCATACAGACAACCACAATTTGTACTTTGCTAATTTTGTCTATGACCAATGAACTTGTTCAAAATCTAGCAACTTAGCTTTTTGAACCAGTCCACTTGTCTTAGGAAAAATTGGCAAAGTAATGCATACAGAACAGTATGGGGAAGTTGTCATAAAGAACTTGCTTGTCTGTAACCGGCATAGCAACCTTTCAGTTTCTCCATTAATCTTTTTGACAAAAACAGGGAAACAGGCAGAAACTAGAATCAATAAATCTTCTTTGGGAAGACAACCAAAACCTGTAGAGGTTTTGTTTATAAACGCTATTGCAGTTCATTCCCGTTGTCTTTTTGGTATTGGTAGAGTCGAAATGGCTTGGAATGGTGAGTTTCCAAAGGCTTGACAAGACGCAAGGCAGCCAATAAGTCAAATTTGGCTTTATATGTATCATAGATGACATGCCACTGGGATCCTCAATAAACCCAACAAAAGATATTTTGAGTGCTGCTGACATGACTATCTTGAAGAGAAACTCCTCAACAGAAACAAATTAGGTTTAAATGCAGGATACGACCTTAAGGCATTGTACCTGAAGCATCTTGGTCCAAATGGATACAGTAAAATTGAAATTGTTCATCAGAGTTTGCAACTTCTTTCAAATGCCAACACCATGTTGGTTTTTTTTCGTTTACTCAACTTTCGTTAACACCCTTCATGTTTGACATCAGTGAGTGCTTCTCATGGCACAGGTATTTAAAATACATTGTGCCTTACCACATAAAATTTATAATTTGGCCAAGTCGCCAAAAATCGCAACTTTGGAAGGCTATAAAATCGGTTTGAAAAATCCAATTTTAAAGCTGCTTGCAGGAAACACATCAGTGAAGTTAGTACTCTAAATTGAGCAAATAAAAAAAATCAAAACGTTCGTTTCATAAGCACTTTAAAGAGGTTCTGGTTCGGCCACATTTTGGACAAGTTAAAATGCTTACAGCTTACAACTGTTGAACACAAACTGAATATCTTTATTTCATCACAGCAGCACTTAAATCCATCCTAATGACATCAAGAAGTCACTTTACTTGCGTGATCACAGTTGTTTCTTGGGTGCAAGTAGTGATTCTTCTACTGATCATTACAAAGAAATTGTTGAACCACGTCAAACAGCACACACACCAGTATTTGACGGACAGTTGCCACTGATGGACGATTGTATATTGGGTTCAGGTGGTGGAGTAGTTAGGACAAGCGCCTTTCACCAATGAGGTTGTGGGTTCAATTCTTAGCAGAGACTTAACTTTCTCATGTGAAAAGAGTTTGTCAACTACTCTGCAAAAAGTTGTAGGTTATTTCCAGGTACTCCAGTTTCCTCCTACATGGAAAGCTGGCATGGTAGGCTAGGATAAGGAGTCTAGGAATGTAAGACTTGATTGTTGTAAAAATAGGCTGTCTCGTGTAATATATACATATACATACTGTATACAGTAGGAAGGCATTCATGTAAAGTCACATGTTTGTTGTGCCTAATATTAAAGACTTATATTTAAACTTATACTTATATTGATTATGTTGCCTAGAAGGTGATCATTGTATAATTGATAAATCAAGGTTCTTCAAAGGATGCGAAAAGCTGCAAAGAGTTGTTTCAATGGCTCTAGAGTATTTTGAATAATAACTGGTGGTGTGCGGCCACATGTGAGCACAATTCGGACATTCTGATGGAGAAGTGGTTGCCTTTGTTGCATCATATTTCTGGTAAACAGCATTCAAAGGCATCTTGGAAGTTCAGATAGATTAAGCGATGTGGACACCCTCGATAAAGCTGAAAAGTTTCAAAATCTACTCAATAGCTTCAAATTGGTTCTCCTGAGAAGAGTGACCTACAAGAAGCCCATCAAAGATTTGGCAAAGCTAGCCGAGTTGCATCTCATAGAAGTGTTGGAGTTATATCATTTCCTTATGACAAAGTATGTGCCAAAATGTGGATGTTGGTGTTATGGATCATACTGCTAATGTGAACAGAACCCCTGGCCAAAGCAAGAAAAGGGACAAACAAGAGCAACAGATTGCTTGAGAAAGCACTGTTGGCCAAGAGAACTGGGTGGCCAAGGAGTAAAAAATCCTAATGTCCTTACAACTACATTGAAGGCACGATGAATGATGTGATTCTACATCAGAAAGGGAAGAAATTTAGGTACAAGCCAAAAGTTCAAGCAAGAAAATGTAGAACTTCTAAACCACCAAAACAGGGTGTTTTTGACAAATGACTAACTTATAGACAATGGGTGAATTGAGACGTATGGACAGTGGATGAAAAGAAAGGTGTGATTCAAGTGCCTTGCTGTTTTAATCCAATAACAATGAAGTTATTTATTAGCAAACCAAAATCTAACACACTCAATATCATCTTTGCTTGGTGGTGGAAAGTGTGCTTGACTTTATCTGACAGCACAAGATGGAAGAATGACTTTGATTCCTTTGCCTCAAATGCCCTTAGCATCACACTAGCTGGCAATATATAACTTACCTATTTTTTTGGTTGCAACACCCATTAATCGAAACACGCTACAAAATCCTAAGTTATCTATTATGCAATTGTACAGGTGGTTTCGTTTCTCATGTTTCATAGCTTCTCCATCTTTACCAGCAACCTGTGTGTTATCGTAATGACAGACATGTTTTTGCTCCTGGTCCATTGTTTACCAATGATGACATACACACCTAACAATAGCTGTGATTAGAATGGAAATTATGATAGACAAACAAGAAAATGCTGCTTGCTAAAGTTGATCTGTAAATTTATGTCCTACCAGACAACATTACCCAAACAAGCATTTGATTCATCCTCTTCAATCCACATACTATATTTACCATTACTGGCAGCTGTATTCCCACTATCACTGATACTATCTCATCCTGGTTTGAACCGCTTGTCCAAGCATTCACACACTTGTAGAATATTACTTTGAAAATCATCTGAGCTACTACCTGAAGAACACAAACATCTTGAATCTGATCAATTATTACTCAAGTAGAAAACATGAACATTCGTGACTACTACTATTCAAAACACTAATATAAGAGAACAATAACAATGTGAGAAGCACTACATGTCGTCATAAATGAGGGCGCTGACCAAACTCATTTTTGCCCAGAAAAGAACAAATATAGCTCTGAAATTTGAAAAATTGCAAGCTTTGACAAGCAATTTTCTCTTTCACTATAACCATTTGGACCGAGATACTTCAGGAACAACTAAATTTATTTGAGGGAGTATCTTGCATTTAAAATTAATTTGTTTTTGGAGTAGAGCCTTCCTTTATGCTGCTGCACAAATTTAAAAGGATTTCAAAAAGTCAAGAATTGAATATGGCTGATCTGCGATACTTTATGACAAATTTGCATAGTTCTCTTGTAAATTTTGGATGTAAATTGCTTGCAATCATTGTTTACATTCCTCTTGAGGATTGACCGCATGTTCTAACTGGTGTTTAAATCTGGTGAGCATGATGACCACACCATTACCGGACTTTTTTAAACCAAAATTTGGTCCTCATGCATCTTGAGCTGCGTGCACAGGTGCATTTTCTTGCATGTATATTTTTTATGCATAATAATTATTAACAAGGTGCAGTGAGCATTGTATAGTTTGCTTTACTTGTGCATTTGTAAAACAAACAATGGTTGTGTAATGTCCTACATGTTTATCAGAGAAGA
Source organism: Phenganax subtilis (assembly GCA_025434845.1). Taxonomy (NCBI): domain Eukaryota; kingdom Metazoa; phylum Cnidaria; class Anthozoa; order Malacalcyonacea; family Clavulariidae; genus Phenganax; species Phenganax subtilis. Next base: position 7,413 of record JAOBYK010579890.1, on the reverse strand, counting down.
ATATGTAGCTTTTTTGACTGAGTAATGGTGATTTGTCACTCACAGCAATTTTTTCCATGGTAGTAAAGATAATTTTGTTTTTGGACAGTTTCATCAGAATTGCAACAGAAGGTCAAAACATCATTATTACCCCACATTTGATAGAAAAATGCACTATTTATATTTAGTATAGCTTGTGATATTTGCTTTAAGTACTTTAAACATGTAACTACTCTAAACTATTCTTTTAAATTCGCTCGAGCTACATAGTTCAGACTTAAACTACTTTGAACTGCTAGTTTGAACTTCGTAGAACAACCTTACCCAGACGTTTTGATGTAAAAATCATCAGTCAACTAAGTGTTATACAATTGATAACTTATTGTGTCAACATATAAAAGAAAAGAAAGTCTTTTGTAAAGTAGAAAACATACATATGTATGATCATGTTCTCTCAACTACTCTAATTTTTAGTAAATTAATTAATTATAATAGCCTGATTTGTTTCATAAAAAAGTACTAGAATTGAATAAGAAAAGCTCTCCCCTTTCTCAGATATCAGTGAACAAACAAGATGGTGCCCGAATTGCCAATTATAGCAAGCCATTTCTTGTTGCTTATGAACAATTAGACAGAAAAACTGCTGCCATGTTCTAATAAACATAATATATGTTTATAGTGCTTTTCATTTAACTATGCATTTCACCCAAAATAATGTGAGATCAATCGCTTTTAAACAAGCAATTCTTTGGTTTACTTTGTTAGCAATAACCACTTCCGAAGGAACATTCTGAATGATGTTGTTTGCGCTTTTAAGAGCTAGTAACTGCTAGTAGCTAGAGCTAAAAACCAACGTTTTTGTGGCTTATGCTTCTCATTACAGGCATGAATCCACTAATTTATCATCGAAGCAAAAAGTGAGTTACAATTCATTGATGTAATCCTATGTCTATAACTTCCTGTTAGGAAGTCAAATTATAGAAGACTCAAAATTGCGAGCTACAGTGCTATATTTCTCTCAATTTGTTTTCAAGGAGAGATGCTTTAATAAAGAAGCAAAAATAAAGTTATTCGTACTAAAAATAAATAACAATTTTCAAGAGATAACACAAATGAGACAGTAAGATTTTTGAACTTTAATTTGTGTAAATTTTCCGATTATGTTATGATTATATTACGAATATTCAGACCCAAATCTGAAGATGGCCATTTGACTTTTGATTTGTTATTTCATAAATTTTTTTTTAATCTATCATTTTCATTTTGTATTTGAATAGATTATGCAAAACAGAGAGGTTTTTATGTTAAAATATCATAAATGAAGGAGAGCAATTTATTTTTACAACTTACAAGGAATAAAAACAAGTTAAGTAACTCACTTCAGGAAACGAACATATTTCTCCTTCAGGAAATATAAAATGTCCTGGTGGGGCACAAACATATTCCATCAGGAAGCAAACATATTTTGCTCTGAGAAACAGACAATTCCATTCAGAAAACAAACATTTCCGTCTGGGAACAATGACTGTTCCTTGAAGAGTATTTTTGCTCCCTGAAGGGAATATATGTTTATTCCATTATGTGACAAATCTGTTTAACTGTGTGTAGTTGTTTATTTCTTTGTGGGTGAGTCAGGTGATCAATAAAATCAAAACACATGGCCAATATGCAGGTATATATCCATGCTGTCAAACTGGTTCATGATGTTTACTTGATATTCTCTCAGCAGGAAAGAATTATTTCATTTGTGGCAGAATATTCTGATCCAAAATTGCATTATTTGTAGAGATTAAATGTAACACGGGACTCACATGCAAGTGGATAAGCCGCATGCAGTCCTCAACCACCTATTTTTTGAGATGTGACTACTTTAATCTAATTTTTTTGGCATATTTGGATTGGATCTACTATCCTTAGAGCAGTCAACATAGGAGAACTACCTGCTTGAGCAGTTTTACCATGTGAGTGATCCTAGTTACCTTAGCCAAAAATAGTTGAGATCATTTTTTATACGTGACATGCGGACAATCACTTCAATTTTGAATGCAAAATTCAATAGTCCAAATTGATTAAACACTAGGCAGTCTTTTACAATCTATTACAAAATTTTACTTCATAATGCTTTTTCAGTGCACAACGTAACTTGTAAAATTTAATCATTTGGTTTGTTTACAATTTCTCGCTCACATCTTTTGTAACTCCCGAATTATTTGTTCATGACTAATTTGTTGCATATTTGACTCTGCACATTAAAAGGAATTTTTGTTTCTGTAGGTACAAGTGCGGGAGAGCAGGACATTTGTAGATTTTATTGCATGTCAAGTCATACAAATTTTAAATAGAATATTTAAGCTATGCAAAGTGTTTCGATATTTTTCAATTTTGGAATAGAATGTGGATCATTCGGTCATGTTTTCGGCAATGTATTTCATCACTGCTCCCTGCTCTATTATGTAAAATTGTTAGATTAATTTTAGTTGGAAATTGTTTACTAGCATATAATGTCTATTTTATAACACATTTTATGATTGTCTACTTTTTTCATGCATGCAATATAACATCATATAAAAACTTGTTTTACTTCGTACAGCAGGAGGAAAATTGCTGACACCCTTGATAGTGTTAGGGGCCAGAATTTATCTGAGCTTGTTTCAGACACATTGTCAGTGAAAACACTGAGAGTCATTAAAATTAAAAGGTTATGTTCAAACCAGAATATTTGACAGGTTGAAATACCCAAAAATCCAAAATAGCAATAAAACGTATAGAAATGTAATATTTATAAACTCAACAAATTCTAAACTTACTGTAATCTGTGTGTCAGTATTGATCAAGCACCTGTGTGCATGACCTTAAAGTGCATATGACATGGTTTTTTTCTTAATCAAAAGAATTCTTAAAACTGTTGTTTGACCTCTGTTAAAGAATTTTTATTCAAAGCTTTGTTATGATATTTTCTTTTGAGTAAGATTCATTTGAGTTAGACTTTGTTCGGCATTCCTCGCAATAACATATTTGATAACCTTGTTTATATTTTCTGCAGTTATTGCGCCAAATCCACCATATTGCAGAATTAAGTTGAATTTTACGAACTGTAACAAGGTTCACAGTTTAGAATTATTTCATTCAATTAATGTAAAAGCAAATATAATTTTCTAATATGTTAATGAGAAATTGCTGTACAAAATATAGCTCGTTCACCTGTCATACAAGTCAAAATATCTCAACTGCAAAGCTTGGAATCAAAAATCTTGAAAAGATTATTAAAATACTACAATTTTAAGAATTCTTCTTAAGAAAATAAAAAAATTCATGCCATGGACTTTAACCGTACCTAATATAGGAATACATATACCAAAATATGTCTACAAATATATCTGTCAGTCTTGCTCAACTTCAGATCAAAAAACAAAGCATATAAATGACCAAAGTCAGGTGATTCTTCTCCTTTCTTCGTAACTGTCTGCTGGATTGCATAATTTCATTCTTGGTATGAAACAATATTGCATGCTGAAAATTTTGAAATATTTTTTCAAATGTATTTTAGTGCTTGTGGCGTGTAACACGAATGCTACCAGCTTGCATTCAAGAACTCGACATTAGTCAAGTTTTGTTGGACATTCATTTGTTCATTAATGCTCATCCAACTTCAATGTGGAAAGCTCGACCAGATAATACTCCATTAAGAACAGTCAAAACGGTTTTACACTCATTAATCAAACTCAAAGGTCACCAGGTAAGAATGTATTATATTCTTTTCTTACTACTCGTGAGTAAAAATGCTCATCAACTTGAAAGGGTTTTTTTTCATTCCATTTTATGGCAAATGAGGTGTTCGCGTTTCTCCATATGATATATTTGTGCATTGATTGTTGCAGCATAAGCATCTCAAGTGAAAGCAACTTTTACTAAAAGTTGACACTTTTGCTATTTTCTGTGAGCAATGGGGTGGGGTAACAAAGTAGGGTAATAATTTCCATCGGCTATACAGGTCTATACGTGCTCAGGGAAAGAATTTTGTGTGATGTAGACTGACACTCCCTGGCAGAGCTTTTATGTATTGACATTGTTCTAAGATATGTGCATGTGTATGCAACATAGATTTTTAAAGGACTGATGAGTAAAATTAATTGAACTATTATCTTTAAGCTATAAGTTTGTCAGTTGATACATAGAAGTAATCAGTTTTTAGCACAAAGTTTCTTTGAAACTTTGCAGTATTTTGAAGGTGGTGAAAATTTGGATCAGTCAGTCATATAGTCATGCAGTCATTTTGTCATATTGTAAACATTCTGGGTGGGTGTACATGTATTTTTCATGCATATTTCTATTAAAATGTTGAGCAACTCTATGTGTACGTACCCCTGTTTTTAGCTACTACAGAAGGGAAGTCACCTGAAATGTGCCGCGGCCTCTACTCAATTTAAGAATATCCAAATCAGGGTCACACTGGCCTCAAAAATAAAAAAAATCAGGAAAAATTGGTATCAAAACTTGGAGCGTAAAAATTGAATGCTTATTAATGGATTCCAATAAATAGTATTTTAAAAAATGATAAGTATGGAAGGTTAACATAATTTGACTAATAATGTGGATTTCATTTTTTTTGTTTCTCTTTTATGTAGTCCCATGTTTCGCTTATTGGTATGGATTTCTATTTCTCGTTTCTTTTGTTCTTTCCGCATCAGATCTGTACCGAATCATCAATTCTTTGTTTTTTTCATCATTTGTTATTTTTATCATTTCATTGATTCTTCTCATGAGTTCGTCCTCTTTATCAATCTTAAAACTGTGTCTCATCTTTGTAATCTCTGTAACTGTAAACCATCTCTGTAACTGTATCTCATCTCTGGTATCTCTTTTTCAACCCCTCTTTTGTTTAATACTTTAGGGTTGCGTATTTTGACAAATTTATTAATATATTTCTTTTTTATGGCCTCCAGTTTATGCTTATTATTACTTGGGCAATTTTGAACAACGTTATCCTGGGGTTTTTATCCTTATGTTTATAGGCAATAGATTTGATGTCAGATAGATGAGCATCTAGTCTCTTATTTAATTCTTTCATAGTCGTTCCTATATATATATATATATTCCCGTCATCAAATTCGATTTTGTGGATTTTACCATTTGGTATTCACTGTGTCCAGTAGTTTTTATCTCATGTTTGTTGTTGATCTTATAAGAGTACGTATCCTTTGTATTCTAAACATGGAGATTTCTATTTAGTCGTTCTCAATAATGCGGTATATTGGCATTATAGTGCGTGTCAACTTTCCCATGTTGGTACTTATAGACAGTTACACAGAATGCAAGGTTAAACAATTTTTTGAATTCGTCTACTTTGAACATTCGTTGTTTTCCTTAACATGTACTGTATTATTATTGATCGTTTTAACAGTGCACTGTTGGCAAGTAAAAACATTACAATCTTTTATGTTATCCACGCATATAACAGGCACTCCTGCTGACACTTTATACTGTTCCTTTTCTCTGTTGTACATAAAACTAACAGGGGTATATTTCTTACCATGGCAGATTTCCTCAGAACATAATTTATTTATCTCAATTCTTTTCTTATTCAGGTAGCAGATATTGATGTAACTATCTACATACTTATTTAACTTATCCCTAATCTGGCCAGTCTTCAAGAAGTTAGAAAGCGTATCATGTGTTCTTTTATCATATTTCACACTGTCTTCAATGTATTCCTTGTTCTCTTTTCTCACACACATATCCAATATTGCCGAACTATTTGTATAATCATATATTAGCTTGGAGTCGCACTCGACAGGATCACATTGGTTAGAGTCACCATATATATTAATGTTCAAATCGTTTCTGGCAAAATTATGATAAATCATGGTTATCCATTTATTTGGCACCATAGAAGATTTGTCAAAAAAATATCCTTGTTTATGATTGACTCTCCATTTCTCACATTCGAGGCGTACTCATTGAAAAAGCTATCGAATGTATGCACTATATGTTTCAAATAGTCAGGTAGTCGTTCTCTAATATTATCAACTGCCTTATTAATAAAGCAAAACATGATTGGATTTTACTATTTTTCATGTCGTTAATCGATTTAGTCGTTCACCACAACCAGGTCCACCAGTGTGCAGTATTCGTTTGCCATGTTCGAGTATGCGGTCATATAAAATGATGTTATTTCTGTATGATTTATCTGTACAAGTAAGAACTTCATTTAATTTTTGGTACAGATTGCCAATCATATTAGATTCGAATTTAATATATCTTTTTCCTTTATGGGGTATTTCTATTTTGCATTGATACAATGTACTGCATCCATATTATATCCAAATATTTCTGTCCCATTGCCATGGATATCCTCAATCAGCTCTAATAATAGCACGATGAAGCCAGATATGACATGTCTATTAATTGGAACAGTTCTCTGTCATCTTTCTCGTAATGTCCTATTTTCTTATCAGGTATAAATCGTTTTCTTCCACTTTTTGGATAGTGACTTTTTAACCAGTTTTAATAGATTCGGACCATACTGCACAGGCTGTTTTGTAACTTGTGGACGTGAAACCTTTACTGCTCTTATCATATTTCGTTCCTAGCCATCCAATAAACTGACTTGCTATCTTCTTGGCTATTGACTCATCAAAGAAATCGAATTCATATTTAATATGTCCTAATAATGCATCATGTTTAATGGACTTATCAGCTTCTAATTAATATTGGATGTCTTCCAATGATATATAATTATGTTTATTTCGTACTAGGACTGTTGGGAAATCCTTTGTTACATCAAATTTTGTTGTGTCAAAGTCTTCTTTATTCTCATTTCCTGTCTCATCTTTAACATATTGTATATCATCTTTATAGATTGTACGATGTAATGCATTTGGAAGTAATTATCGATTATCATGTTTACGTGTCTGTTATAATCAGAACTTGGCATGTATCCATATAAGTGTTCGAACAAATGAACAGCAATTGAGGTCAATCCTTGGTTTTGGAATTTGAAGTTTTCATTTCGATATTTTTTGTATAGCTTTTCACATATACCTCTTCTTGTGTCATAATCGTTATTTGATGTCACCATATTATCTTGACTTGGAATTATAAAGCCATCAATTTGATTTTCCCCATCATGATGGAAGTATTCTACATACTCATTTGTCTTGTACATTGTATTTACCATTATATTTTTTGTTTCACATCAGGACGCAGAATGATTAAACAGGTTTTTGCATCTTTGTCCTTTTCAGTGCAAAGTTTCTTTGAAACTTTGCGGTATTGTGATGAGTGGCGCAAATTCGTATCAGTCAGTTATACAGTCAGTCATACAGTCAGTCAGCCATAGTGTAAACTTTGCGGGGGGTTTATGTAGGTATTTCTCGTCCATATTTCTATTAAAATGTTAAGCAAGTCCATCAGTATGCACCCCCGTTTTCGCTC